>MINK01020228.1:0-11743 GCA_001735545.1 Phormia regina
AAAATGGATAGTGATATAGACCGCGGTAATAAGCAAATTGTTGAGGCTACTATTTAGTCATCCACAGATGATGGTCAAAACAAAAGTCATACCGAGTTGCGATACAACTCCGGCTCTTGACTTCGTAATTGGATAAGCAATTTAGCGTGAAATCCCTCCTGCTAGCGGTGAAGCACCTAATCCTTTACCCACACTCTGTGGCGCCTTTTTGTTTGTTGTCTTCGTCCTCGTTGCTTTCTGGAACATATGCAGCTAAAATAGTTGCAATATTTTATTTTTGTTCCATAGTTTTTAATCTAATGATTTTTGATTAAATTAATTTAACACACAATTTTCGTTTGACAGTTCTGGCAAAACTTTTGCCATACAATAACCTTTCAACAGTGTAAACTGACAATTTTTGTTGGCAGATAAATTTATTGTCTGACAATTGTTAGATCTGACAACCGTGTATACAAAGCTTTATTAAAAAAACACATTTATTTGTGAGTTCTCATTATTTTTTGGTATATCTAAAGATATATAAGTCTAAAATGAAGCGCCGCAGTTGAAAATTTTCGGTAAATATAAAAAATTTAGATTTTTTGTGCGAATTAATTCACAAAAAATCTTAAATTTGTGATTTTTCGAAAATAAAATTTCTAAATTTTGAGGCTAAAAGCAAAATAAAAAGGCTCGATTTAGTCTTAAAAAGGCTAAACTGGCAACACTGGTACCGTGTCATAATAATATATAGGGAAACGAATATGCTGATAAGTTGACACGAGCAGGAGCCGATGTGGATGTAAGCACTGCTTGCGAAACCAACTATCCGTCTTTAAACTCAATATTTTTTACGGAAGTAATTTAATAGCAAATTAGACGAGATTTGATGAAAGGTCGTCACGTTGTCAACAAACGAAGAAATTATAGAAAACGAAAAATATGGAGAAATGCAAACTAAGATGATATATTGGTATTATTACAGGTCATAATATACTGAGATATTTTCTGCACAAAACTGTTCTGATTACAGTGAGTATATGTGTAAAGATGTACTACCTTTGTCAATGTGCTGTATTATCACGTTATATTAAGAAGCCAGCGGATAGACCATAATACTATCAAATGGACTAAGGACTAACGTGAAGCAATACTGTAATATGATGCTGATTCTAAATTTTTTATATAGTGGTTACGTTATTTTGGTCAAATATTTGATTAGTCTGAACATAGATTTAGTCTGGTGTAAATTATATGATTAGTGAGAACTTGTATAAAATTTGTAATATACATCGGCTTGGATTAAAAATCAAGTTAATCATATAAACTTGCTTTTTATGTTAAGAGTCGCTGAACTTCTATACCTAAAATAAAGGGTGGTTCAAAGTGCTTCTTCTCATGCAATAACTCTGAAACTAATAAATATATTATATAGAACAATTTAAGTCTGGAGATAAATATGGACTTTTTAAATTATTTAAAAAAGTAGTATATTTTATTCTAAAAATAAATCTGGTTTAATAGATCTCAAACAATTAAAAATATTTTACAAGGATTGTGAATAACTGAAAATCGCTGTGTAGCATATAGGTATGTGTTTAAATTAAATAATAAGGTTTTGTGAATAAAAATTTTGAGAAATGATATGTAAGAATGAAGCAAATTTTCATTTGAACTGGCATCATCGATACCTTATTTTTTCTCCATAAAAATGAGTCCACGCTAATATTCATACGTTAAAAAATGCTGTAGCTTTTTTTTTAACATTAAGTATTTTTTTCCAATGACAACACAATGTTAAAATCATAACTTTTGCATCTCATTTTCAGTTATATTTTTTTGCTGGTTATTGTCCATTTATAAATCAGTAAAAGAAAGAATATAATTGGCAATTAAATATTCTTTACAACAGAAGAGTATTCAACATTATTTCTAAATTTGTTTACAGCTGCTTCTAAAATGTGGCAGATAGATGAAGAAAAAGAACGATGCCGATTTCTTGAATGTTATGTCAAAGATGTGCCTCATGTTGTCAGACAAATCTGAAATTGTTTTAAGCAGAAGCATTAAAGTGGCTTTAGAATATAGCACCTAAATTGTAATGGTAACTGTGGCATACAAATTGCAACATATGTGTGTTTCTATGTAGTTTAATGTCTAAGCCATAAGGTAGATAGATGACGGCCAGACATCATCCTGTGTTCCTGCCACAATAGTCAGACTTTTTTTATGTTTAATGTTGCATTCAATTTGCATATAAATTTTCTATAGTTTTACATATTTATTGCTATGACATTATCGCTGCAAAAAAGCTCACTTGTAGACGTAAGTACTAGTGAAACATACCCAGCAAAAAATAAGTGGAAAAAGAGATGAAAAATGTTATTATTTTTAAAGGGTAATGTCACTGAAGAAAGTTTAAAGAGCAAAAAAAAGCTTTTTATTTATAAGAAAATTTTCAGAACGGCAAAATAATATGCTCATAGTTTTTTTTTAATATTAAAGTGGTGAAAATGTTCTTTTTTGAAAGAACTTGTTAATTTTTTTGCTGGGTATCCTGGGTACTCATACATATTACCACTTACCCAGAACAAAAATAGAAAACAACAAAATTGTTGTTCTTAGACACGTTAGTGACACTTAACAAGACTTACCAATTTTACAATGGTTCAACAATCACCCATTCAACCAACTTGCGAGGACTCAGATACATACTTTACACAGTGGGGCAAAATTGAAATTTTTTGAACATAAATTTATAACTTCTGATTGGCTGTTTGGATTTTAATGAAATTTGGTATGGGCATAGCAAAGGAGCGTATAATGTTAAGTTTAGAATGAAGACACAACAATCCCTTCGAGGGTGGATCTAAGGGGGCTCAAAATTAAATACCTCTGACATCAACAAATTTTAATCGTTTGTCAAATATTTGTTTCTCCTCCGATTTCAAATTTGTTATACTATTGTAGGCCTTGATTACACCTTTAAAAAACATGTTTACATAGTTTTAGAGTTATTTGCGTTTGAATTATTAAACATCATAATTTTGCATATTATTGGTCCAGTTTTTTTTCATATTTATCCTAGTATTTCCGACCGATTTTATTAATTTTTTTTAAACAAGTTAAAGAATAAAATAAATTTGAAGTCGATATCATTATCGAGTCTAAAAATAAACGATTTTGAATTTGAAAATTGCAAAAAAAACGACTTTTTGTGCTTTTTGGGCCGAAAAAGTATCTATACTCTTTTTTCTCTAAAATAAAATTTTCATTAACAGCATATAATAATTTTGCACATTTTTGAAAAGTAATTTCACAAAGATGAATTTAAGATAAAAACAACCCCAATAACTCCATTGGTCACGGTACACACCCTCACGAATTCGACCCATTTTATATGAAAGTTTTGATTTTAGAAGAATCGACAAGCGGAATGTATTTTAAGAATCTTCAATATGTTGTCAAAAGCTTTTAATCAAAATCTACGGGACTTTGTAAAAATTTGGCTGCTATAGCAGAAAATGTGAATATGAAAAAATCTACATACGTCGAAAATTTCGTTAAAATATCTTTACTAACAAAGATTTTATTAGAGATAAATTATTTCTCAAAGAACAATTTTTACAAACTTTTTGCTTTAATTTAAAAATCAGTCAATATCTTTTGTAGGACCGAAACTGTGTCACTTGAAACTTAATAAGTCGGGGAAAATTCCAAAAATATTGTACTATTGTGAATGTGAAAAAGCCGTAACAATATAAATAATATTTCCCCCCAGATAATGTGTGTGTTTATTGAAAAATACGCAGAAAGTTTAATTATACCCTATACCACCATGGGTGAGGAGGGTTTGTGCTGATCAGAAATATTGTTCTAAGACCCACCTTAATTTATACTAATCGGGTTAGAATCACTTTCTGAGTCGTTTTAACGATGTTCGTCCGTCCATGTAAACCTTGTAATCAAACTGCAGGTCGCAATTTTGAACAAAAATTAAAGAAATTTGACACACTGGTTTCTAATAGTTCAGGAACGAAGCCTATTGAAATTGGTTATGATCGGTCCATTATTTAACCCCATACAAATGTCCTCCCGGAAAAGGGTCTAACGATAATAAATACCTTAAATACAGCAATATTTTAATGAAATTTTGTCACATATAAGTTTTATATAACCTTAAATCTGTGTGCCAATTTTCAGAAAGATCGGTTCATAATTGATCATAGGTCCCATATAAACCCCTTTTCAGAAAATCACTTTACCGTAAGTGATTTTCTGAAAATGTTAGTATCAAGTTAATATGCGACAAAAATAAATTTTATATAAACATAAATGATACTATAAAATTTTACAAAGATCGATCCGTAATTTANNNNTTGGCTCGAAGTCTAATAAAAGACCCCTGCCCTAATTATAATGTACACAATGGTGTAGAGTATCATATGGTCGGGCTTGACCGACTATATCTTTTTCTCTCGTTTTAATTGAATTATTATGTCAGTATTATGTCAGAGGTATCTAACTTTCCAAAAAATTTCGATTCTGCCCCACTGTGCATAGTAATTTTTACTACCAACCAGCTTATTTTCCATATTCGTGGCATAGAAGTTTCTTATTGTATATGTGGCATGTTTTCAAATGCCTAAACAATGATCATTTAACCAAGTGATAGTTGTATGCAACAGCACAAGACTTCTTCTCTTTTTTCTGGAGGCAAAACATTGGGAAATAAATATTTACCAAAGTGGATGACAGTTGGACAAATACATACATACTTACATAGATAAAATAATGAATGAATAGATGGTTCAATATAAAACTTCTACCACTAACTACTAACTCTACAAGTGGTTGAATGAAGCATGAAATCACTTTGAGTTGCTGATAAAATAATCGACTGACGACTGAATAAATGCCCACGCAATTTTACCGCATTAATAAAGAAATTTTCTTATTCTAAGTGAAAAAAAAACAGAAACAAAAACAAAATGATCTAGTCAAAAATTATGCTAAACGCAAAATGTCATCGATTACTCACTCATATTTGGTTGATTGGAAACAGTTTAAGACATTATTTTGTTTCTTCTTCTTATTATTTCTCTGGATGTTGCAATATATTGATATTGTCAATTGAATCCATACTTATGCTTTTAGAGGCAAATACCCACAGAGAAAAAGTTTATTACACAAATTTCTTTTTTTTTTTTTTTTTTTGTTTTAAGTGTCACTCTTAATTGTTCTAAATTTATGTTCGACATGCAATGTCTTCTTTATTTTTCATTATTTAATCGATCGATCGGTTGGTTGGTTAGTTGGTTGGTCTCTTGGTGGTTGGTTTGTTGTTATTATTTATTTAACATTTCAATTTATTATTTCGAAATCAAGTCATTTTGTTTGTTGTTTGTTGATGTCAGTGGAGTCTGCTGTCAATTGGGGGAATATGGCGGTTATTGCTTTAATGGATTTAAAATTATGACAGTTACGAATATTTAAAATGTCTTCAGCTGATAAGAAGCTCAATTTATTGAAAATTAATATTTAATTTTCTTCTACACTTAATGGTGCATCGTATTCATATTATAAGATGTGTGGTGCTATTTTGTTTAAGTAATATTTGTTTTCTTTTTTGCTTCTTAATAACACAGGTCAAACGAAATTCACAAAATAAGACGGAAAAGAAAGTTATAGTCGCTCAAGTCTGAACATATGATACCCTACACCATTGGATGCATTAAAATTCAGGGATGTGTCTTATTTTTTGTAGATCTGTAGCCAATTGTGGACCGATATTAGTATTTAGCGTCGATACTAACATTTATATGTATTTATTCACTTTTGTGGAATTCCCGATAGTAGGCCTTATATGAGGCCTATGGTAAATTATAGACCAATCTTCTTAAAATTTGTTACTATCATTTCTATTTATGTAAAACTTATTTGTGTCGAATATCAACTTGAAAATAAATATCATTTTAATGAGATTTATGTCGTTAAAGTGTGATTCCATATTCCGAATGATTTCATGTCCGTGTTGGCATGAATCACTCTAAAGTGTTTTTCTAAAGAGGGATTTATATGGGAGATATGATTAATTATGAGCCGATTTTCTTAAAAATCAGTAGACTTATATGATACTTAAATGTTCCAAATTTCATTAAACTCCTTTTCTGGATGGACAATTGTATGGGTGCTAAGTGAAATATGATCCTTGTCCTTGGACTGTAAGAGATCTGAGTGCCAAATTTCATTAATTTATGTTGTAATTTGATTACACGATTTATATGGACGGACATCATTAAACTGACTCAAAACGTGACTCTGATGTTTATAAATTAAGGGTGTCTTAGGTTATGTTATGTTGTAAGAATGACACCTACTATTTCAAGGTCGGTGCCCATATTGACCAAGGTGGTGCTATATGATTCCTTAAAAGCTATACTCCTCTTCTTCGTGTTGTAGTGCATTCTACGCCTTATATTTTGATGTTTTGATATATTCAAAGTAAATCTAAGGATTTGAACCTCAGTCAGCTTCTGAAAGTAAAAGGATCCAAAAACATTAAATCTCTTATTGGATATGGCAGAGCATTCCGCTTTCTCATTGACTAGAGTATTTTTAAGGCCCAGCTCCTAGCAGCGATTAATGTTATGCTGTTCCCGAAGAGCTAGAAGCTATTTGTGCTGCTAATAATACCTGCCTTCACTGCCTTCATAGAAGCTTGACTATCAACGAAAAAGTTACTATAACACTTGAAAATTAATATTTGTCTTGCTGCCATGGTTATCGCGTAGATTTCGGCTTGGAAGATACTACAATCGTTTTTTAAACGATAAAAGGTCTACAAATTTGGTTCATTGCAAAAAACCCCACATCCTAGACTGCGAAAGAGTGACTCCATTTAATTTAGGGAGATCAAATCAGGGTATTTTCCTTTTTATGATGAAAAGTACCAATACGATTTTTGAAGATTTCACATTAAAATTACTTTTCGTAGTCCACACCGCGATTATCTTTAATGATCTCCACTCAATGTTTATGCTTACATAAACATTAGGAGGAGATCGAGTCACTTGGAATTATCTAAAAACATAGAAATTAGCTGCAACACGTAATGAAGACAAAAGACGTCGAAAGGCGATTAAAAGTAAGTCTGCTAAACAGAAATTTGTTTCCGTTTTTTCATCAGGTATAGATTTTTATGGGTCTATCTACTATTTCGTTTATAATAATTCACCATAATTCAAGAACGGTGTGTACGATTGACATTAGTGATGCATCAAACGATGCGAATTAAAAATATCTTATATCCAAACTTAATTTTTTTATGTGCTCTATAGTTTCGGTGCTTTTCGAAATTATTGTTCGAAAAATTATTCCTAATTACCTAAATTTCTTTTGATAAATGACAATCAACATTTGTTCATCAATTTTGAAGATATACGTCTTATTTTACTCTTAGTCTTACCAGCTTTGGTATAAATATGATAAACTGAAACATCTTTGATGTATTCACTTTTCAAACGAAATATTATTTTGCGCACAAAATTTCTTTCGAAGACTTATTTCGAAATAACTTCGAAACTGTTCAGCGGAATAAAGGTGCACTTCGTTCTCGCGCTGTATTGAAATATAATCGGCTCATTTAGGGCGAAATACACGCCCATAAAAAATCTCTACTTGATGGGAAGAAAACTGAAGCAAATATTTTTTATTATTATTTTTAAAGCAGAGCAAAAAAATGTCCCGACCAACTAGAATATCGTCCTCAATGATGAATAATATGAAAATGTTGTGTATTTCAACTAGAGACCTGTGCCGAACACAACTGATCCTTAAAAAACTCTTATTACTTTCTATCACTTCAGAACAATGAATAATAAACAGCGTTGCCGTTCAAAGTTTTTAAAAAGTATCGAAAAAGGGGATTTCAAAATAAAAAGTCACCAAAAAGGAGATTTTTTGGAAAATGGCTAAATAATTTATACAAATTTTACAACAATTTTTATTATTGCAAAAATAAATATAAAATCACAAAAATAATATTAATTAATTAAACTTCTGTACTTTTGTACGAGTTCTTTAACCGTATTCCAGTCTTTTAAATTTCCGTTGGACAAATTTAGAGCGGAACGCATGTCTTGTCTTGTCTTAAGGCTGTTAGACAAACTAAATCAAAAGGTGGGGTATATTGTCATTCCGCGTATAAAATGTTTAGAGAATTATTTAAGACCCCATAAAGTTTTTTGAGTCCTGGCTAAATTCTGAGTAGATCTAAAGCGTAAGTGTAAACGGTTTCATTCCAAATATAAATAAAATAGTAAATTTTTTAAAACGTAACAATTTTATATTTATTGATATTTTTATATCCAATATTTAAATTATGGGTTTTCTTCGGGTTGCGCACTATCTTTGGGTATAATTTTCGGGTTCTTGATTACTAGAGATGATGAACATGTATAAATGACAGCTTATTCGGTTATGAAGTTGCCGCAGTTGGGGTCGTTAATTAATTTCATCAGGGGTGGAGATATTTTTATTCACTGATGTGAATACAGGGTGTTCTTTGTAGCTTCATTTCATACCTTTTTGTTGTTATTTCTTAAGCATATGCATGTACAACAACGAAATTTTGTACAGATAGGTAAAACATTAACGGGATTTTGTACAAATAATTCAATAACGAAATAATAGCCAGGTCGTGGAAAAAGGGACAATTGGTGACTAAAGCATCCAAGTGGTAAAACTGATACATATGTATGTTGTATTAAGTCGAGCATTGTCTTAAAAGCGAAGTGTAGAATGGAATCCATAAATTACTAGAACATATGTAGATTCCCAATAACAATTTTTTGAATAACATATAAATTTTAATTTTAAAGTAAAATTAATATTAATTTTTAGTAAAAAATATTGATATTAGTCTATCGGGAAAAATTTTAAATTCTTGAAAAGGTTCGCGAGGTTTACTGTGGAGACCCATGCTATACATATTTTTAGTACAGCAAAAATAAATACGAAAATATATTGAATAATTTTACAATATATAATAATATGAAATTACAATAAATTAATTTTATTATTAATTTAAATATTAATTACAAATACCATGAAAACAAAACATAAATATAAATATAAAAAATCTATATAATTTTATACAAAAATTATTTACTGACATTTAAGTTAAACGTATTGAAAATTTATTTTATAACTATTTTGTATTTGTAAAAATCAAATTTGTATGTATGTTTGTGTATCTGTACAAAGTGCATTTCAAATTTGAAATTTATTCGAAAAGATTAATCTCACTGAGAGATGAGAGACCTTTTGCCAATTGTTACATGCTGATTTTATTTTTCTTTTCGTGATTTATAGTTTCAATTGCAACAGAATCGATTCCAGAAATTCCAAGGTGTGAAAGCAACACATTAATATTAGTGTCAGTCGGCCGATAGGTTGGTAATTCCAATTGTTGTCATAAACAATCAATAAAATGCATTTTTTTCCGATGCAACACAACAAAGAAAAACAGCAGCACAAATTGCAAACATATATTATAGACACGTTCAATATACATACACATGCATACATACATACATACTATGTACATTTGAACATATACTCAGTCTCATACTCATACACCTCCACATATATAATAAATGAACTGTGGCAAAAAGGCGTTAAATTGTTGGCTTTTCAGGAATTATTATTGCCTACACATCGTCTACTTGTTTATTTAGTTTTGTTGTATCTGGTCAGTCATTATGGACGTCATCCTTTTTGTTTTGTTTTTGTATCCTTGCACTGACCTCAACATGACACATTTGTTGTTTGCGAATGCGTGGGCATTTCTTCCCATGACTCTTTCCTAAATGTCTGTATTTTATTATGGGTTTTTCTTTGGCTATTGTTTGAATTTTCTTTTGTTTAAAAATCCGTAATTTCTATTTAATGACAATGGAAAAGAACAACGTTTTTGTGGTGATTGCAAACCCTGTTGGTGGTCAATCTGAAATTGAACCTGACAGGATGCATTTAAATGTTATTGATTTATTTCACATCTTTGTGATGAAATCAATTGTTTTGCAATTTAATTTACTGTATCGAATTGTAGGTAAATTAATGTGTTAAGTAATTTTTAGGCGCCTTTTACGATCCTTTGGATGGATTTATATCTATGTATTTTAGATTTGGAGTTAATGACATTCAAAGAAGTCATTATTTTGGATTAGGATTGACTAATAAAGTTGAATTCCTTTGAATAGAAATTATTTACTACTTAAATTGTCTGTGCTTTGTTTAAATTTATATTTTCTTCAAAACCTTGAATTGCGTCTGACAATATTTCTATTGAATTTTTCAAAAATTTGGAATAACCTATTCTGCCTATAGTTCAGATCGTGAAGGAATGAAATGCGTACATTGTATATAAATATAAATAATAAAGATAATTTTTTAAATTTATTGTATATAAAATTCTTCAATGGGGTTTACCTTACATATAAGGGTTTTTAGTTGAATTAATCTTATGCTGATCGCAGATTTGCAATTTTAGAATTTAACAAAAACAATTAAGAAAATTTTTCAAAATTGACAAAGTTTGGATAAAGTTTATTGGAAAACATTTGGCTTAAGCTTTTCTTTTGAAAGCAGTAAATAAATTATATTGTCTCGAACTGATTGACCCTGCGTTGCACGTGTTTTTTGTTGTATAAAAATATATTTTACAAATTAAAAATTGTATGGAAAATATAATAACAGTCATATGAGGAAAAAAGTACCATAAAGTCCACTAATGGGTTTTCATTACTTAGGGCCATGTCTCTAAATTAAAAATTGTAGAGAATTCAAAAAGTACTATCAGAATAACAAAACAATACCACAATATCTCCTGTTATATATTCACATTTATTTAGGACCACATATCCTTAATTTCATATTTCTATTTTTATAAATTCAAAAAAGTACCATTAAAATAACAAAAAAGTACCTCAAAATTCTCTCTTATGGATTATCATTCACTTAGCATCCCGTGTTCTTAATTTCACGTTTCTAGGTCAAATATTATAGAAAATTCAAAAAGGGCCATTCAACAAAATAGTATCACAAGGTCCCGTCTTATTCATTAACTAATGACCATGTATTCCAAATTTAATGTTTCTAAGTTCATAATTATAGAAACTACAAAAAGTACCATTAAAATAACAAAAATGTACCACAAAGTCCCTTCTTATGGATTCTTATTAACTAAAGACCACATATTCCTAATTTCATTTTTCTAGGTTCATAACTATAGAAAATTCAAAAAATACCATTAGAAGAACGAAAAACTACCACAAAGTCCCCTTTGTGAATTCTTTGCAACATCGGACCATGCGTATTTAATTTCATGTTTTTAGGTTAAATATTGCAGAAAATGCAAAAAGGACCAATAGAAGAAGAAGAAAAAGTACCACAAAGTCCATCCTCTTTAATGCTTACCTACAGGACCATGTAATCTTTATGTACCACAAATCCACTGTTGTGAATTCTTATATACATAGCACTACATTTTCTTAATTTCATATTTCTATGTTTAATGTAATTGAAAATTCATTATTAAGTTTGCAAAAAATGTAATTTCCCGCATTTACCCCTGGTACTTTTTTCTCACCCATAGCAGTATCAAAAATTGCATTTCATATATTTCAATAAAAAATGTTTTATAAAAAAGTACCAAAAATAGGTACGATTTTTATCACTTAAACGTTTGAATTTCTAA
>MINK01020235.1:0-13373 GCA_001735545.1 Phormia regina
TTCATTTCCACAGTCTTATATCTCTAAATTGGAGTAATTTTGTATAAAAAATATGCATGGCTTTCATTAACGGTTAATATACTTATTTATGAAATTACACAAAAATTACACAGAATTATTATTATCCAAAAATTATCCAAGGAATTTAAAATTGTCCCATTTTTGGATAATTACACAGAAATCGGCAACACTGTTATTAACAATAGAAAATTTTCAGAGAAATATAAAATATGATCTTAAACTGTAAAAGTCCTTTCTTGATTCATGTAAATTTTTTTATTAAATTTTGAACGTGACATTATATCCAAGAACATAAATTTGTTACCTTTATCGGAGTACACTATTAGAAAATTTAAACAAATTTGTTCAATTAAAAATTTTCTCAATGGAATCACTAGAATTATTCGCTGTGCAAAACCACACTTAGAGGAAAATATACCACATACGTATTGAAAACGATACCATTTGGTGTCAAATTTAAAACAATCAATTAACGGAAATTGATCACTACCTTAGTATTGAATTATTTCTTTCAAATTTTGTTATATTTAAAATTTTAATTGTCAATATGAACTCAACCGTAATATATTTAGAATCGTATTTTTTCTTTCAGTATCATTGACTTAATGGATAGTTTTCTGCTTAGAAGCAAAATCATAAATTAAAGTCCGGGAATCGATAATTACTAAGTATACATTGTAGGTAAGGTTCTTTCACTTGTTCTCTGGTTTCTCTCATGTCATTTTAAGGTCATCGCAATGTTTCTTCACTTGAAGCCTATAGAGAAACTCGAAGTAGCGGAAGGTGGAAAGGGTTTTGTTAAATGTAGCGATTAAGGTCATATAGATAAAGATATAGATTTAGATATAGGTATGAATGTATATATCAATATAGAGGTCTGTATAGTCAAACATAAAATTCGGATCTCCTGTAAACTTTCTGATGAATGTAGCGTTTTTCTGAATGAAATTTAGAAAATCAGGCTGACAATCAGAACATAGTCAGAGGTAAAAAGATAACTCTTTATGTAGATGTAGTTAGACTGCAGGATTATTCTAGAGGATCTCAGGAAATAATATACTGATCATTGCAATATTAAAGAGAATTAAAATTAATGCGAGCTTGCAAAACACGATTTAGCATCTGATGTGTCACTGGTGAAGGACATGATACCGAGTTTGGCAAAGCAATTTCTTTTAAGGGAAAATCAACTGGATTAGAGTAATAGTTGTAACTGCAACGTGTGAGGGTTCTATGGTGTCTAATGAACGCAGCAAAACATTATTGTAGACCATACTTAAGAAAAGATTCAGTATCATAACTCATATTATGATAATAAATCTTTTCTTAAGCATTAAGGGTATTGACCTGTCGGAGCTGAAACGAGTTTTAGACTGTGATTGGAAAATATTATTGACTGTATTAGTGTGAGTGAAGAACAATAGTGAAAAAGCATAGTTAAATAACTACCAAGTACGTTTATTGAAATTATTATGATGGTTGTCATTTGTAAGATTATTTTGTAATGGGACAAATTTTAATCAACAGACCTAGAAAACCTTTAATATATCTCAAACTCTTTGGTGGAAACTTGTCAAGTGGTAAAATTTCTCCAACGATCGTCTGTCTCTTGAAGAATCAATTTCCTGACATTAAGCTTGTTGATATCCATCAGTATTTCTAAATTGTTCTTGTCTATCAGAATCTCTGTGTAACATCTTCTTTGACGAGTTTATCTGCTAAAATATTATCCTCTATATTACTGCTCATTGCAATGTTAATGACCGCTAATTAATTGCTGATTGTTCGACTGGTAGATTTTGTTCAGAGTATTTACCGTAAAAGCCTTTAAAACACCTTGGTTATCTGAGAAAAGCTTATTTAACATCTAGTCACTTCGTGAATAGCTAACACTTCCTTCTATTAGATAGTGCATACCAAGTGTAATCAAATTCCCTACATTATATCTCACCACCGACTATTTAATAAAATTTAGAGATTCTAACAAAGATGATTACCTTACCCTTGTGCTCAATTACTTGGTACTACCAGCAATTCCTATCTGGGATGGAAAACTTAACAAAATTTGCTTAACAAACTGTCGGGACACAATAGTCCATGTGTTCCCATAAAGGTTCAACTACATAGATCTCTTTAGCTTCAACTGCAACTGGCAGATGCAGTAAAATACATGCATTTATACGTAACGGAGCTAAATCAGTACGCCAAACATCTGGGTGAAGTACTTCAAAAAAAAAAAAAATATTTAACTTTGAAGTACCAATGCACTGAAATACGTTTTGTAAGTTGATTTATTCTTATTTTAATATTTTTTCAATGAGTCAAACATTCTTATTTGGAATTCATTATTTTAACTGAGAATATAATTTATTTTTAAAATCTTTATATTTTATTGTGGAGTAATTTCATTTTAAAATTTTACATCTTTGAAATTAAATTAAATAGTATCAGGAGAATGATATGGTATATAGTTCGGTGAGGAAAAAGGTCCACATGATATAAATTGGAAAGCATATTGAAAAGAATTTCAAACACATCTGACAGAAAATCAGCCCAGGCTATTTGGTGCCAAAAGTTATTGCTAACGTGGACTTAGGAATATATAAAGTCCAAAATATTCTCCACTGAAATGCTGCAAAAAATTTAAAAGCCAAGAATAAAGCACAAAAATTAAAATCAAAATTAATTTTCATGTTGTAAAATGTACGACGAAACGCATGTTCTGACAGATTTTTTGCAGCTTCCAGGTCAAAATTTGTATGTTGATGGTGCTCTAGGATTTGTTAAGATAACTTTAGAACCGAAAAGCTGTCGGAATTTCCTAATGAATTCCTAGTTTGATAAAATTCATGCGGTTGAGGAGCTGGCTATTTGTTACAGTGAGCTTTATGAATAACGAAAACTACAACAAAGAATGTGTTCAAACAAATATTTTCCCTTTCATAAGAGAACACAATGGATCTACATATTTTTAATCAGATTTGGCATCATATTGCTACCTAAGAATGTCCTGGAGTGGTACCAAAACAATTATATAGTATTTGTATCAAGAGATGATAACACTATAAATTATTCAGAGCTAAGACCAGTGTAGAGATATTGGACTTTTGTGAAAAGAAAATTAAAGAGGACCGAAGAGGTGTCCCAAAATATCGAAAGGTTTTAAAAAAAGATGGGCAGGCTATTTCAAAAGAGAAGCTCAAACAACTATCATATCTCAAACGATAGGGTTGCCAGAAGAGGTGCAAAAGTTCATAAGTAGTAGCATAAAAATTATATTTTTCTATGATCTATAGTATATTATCAATTAAACATAAAAACAATGAAAATTAAGTGATCAACTGTTTATAAGTTTTTGAATTTTATTTGTGTTAAGATTTTTTCGTTCGCAATCCTTACTAAGTCAATGAGAAATAGGAACCTCCAGAAAAGCAGTGGAAGTAAAACTCAAAGCTCTCCTATTATACAATGCCGTCGAAGTATCTCAATCCGTTTCTTAATGTTCATTTTCTGTACAGACACCACAAACATTCCATAGCATAATCAACAGGTTTGCCGAAGAAGTTCTAGATCTCTTCGTAATATATAGTGTCAGTTACACTACCTAACTAGTTTTAAATCGAAATAGTTTTATGTATCAACAAAAGATCTTAAATTTGAAACACTGTTCAATGTTTTTTATTGCTACAATAATATTATCCCTAACCTCATACTTCGGAAACTATTTTTTTTTTTAATTAATTTCAAATATTCCATGTCAAACAAATTGATCTCTGTAAAATCCCTTCCTATTTGGGGAATTTCAAACTCACAGGAATTTAAATAAAAAATCACTTAAAATGATAGTAAAAATTCTTTTTCAAAAATTTCATATTCATTCATTCATTTAATATTAAGCTAAAAATAGTAACACGCGTAAATGAACACATGCGAAACGTGCTTGAAATATTTACCTACAATTAAAATTAAAAGTCAAGTGTTTATGTTAATTAAACGAGCATTGAGGAGAGAAAAAGTAAAACTCTTAATGAAATAAATCCAGCATACTTTAGGCTGGCGGGCAGGCGCAGTAAAAAGGCGCCAGTTGAAAGAACTCTAAATCTTATATGAATATATTTCCAAATAAAACTAAAAATAGTAATCGCGTATTTCATATGCAAACAAGTGAAACTTTATTAATTAATTAAAAATTCATTAAACAAATAGACATATTTTTTTTTATTATATATTTTTTTCACCAAAATCCCTATTTAAATATATAAATGATTGGGTTCTCGTAATTGTTGACGACACAACTAAAATATGAATAATTTTTTATATGTATTATATTTTAAAATTTATTTAAAAAAAAAAATAATAACTGGCAAAAAATATATGAACCTTATTTGTATGTCAATCACATATTTTTGTCTATGAGTCACATATTGCGAATGTGACACTACATTCATATAATGACAATGACTGAGAGGGTAAATGAATGAATGAATGAATGAAAGAATGACTGACTGACGACTGGCTCATCGTTTTTAGTTGACAAATATACAAAATATTTTTAGTAGCATTTTTTTAAATTTTTTTAGCATAATGAAAAATAGAGGAAGAAACATATTTACATATATACATGCATATTTATGTATGTATGCATGTATTAGTGTATCTATAAAATTGCACATGTATTTTTTTATTTTTATTTATTTAGTGGCTAAACGGATGTGTGCTGAAATAAAAACAACAACAACAACAGCAAACGATTATTGTTTGGGAACTTATTGTGAAAAGAAACAAGATATGAAATAAGTAAATGTATGGCACGCTTATTATTCGCATTATCATTATTAAACTGCAAATGATTACCATACATAGATTTTGATCAGCTGCGTCATATTACTGCATTCAATACATACAAAAAACATTAGGCTGGTGTTAGTAGTTGTTGATTTGGGCTATCAAACGCCTACACAATATTTCTATTTAAAAATGTGGTATTTTTTTAAATAAAATCAATTTTAGTAACTAGAGCAAATTTTATTTCTTCCTCATAGAAACTGGGCTACCTTAATGTCGCATACATCGATAGATTATTGTTATAACACGAGTATAAAGTGACTTAAAGTGACTATAAATACATACATACTCTTATAGAAACAAAGTGAAGTCATGACTACGAGAATATATCTTGATAGAGTAGTATGAGTTTCAATGTCAGAGCTGCAAAATAATTTATAAATTTAATATAATTTTTGAATAAAAAATTTTAAGTTTTATGACATTTTCATAACATATTTGGTATGCACTTAGGTGATATTTTGCTGACACTGTAGAATATATTATAAATTTAATGATATGTACAATCAGAGGAATGACAATTAAATATGTTATTCTTAAGTATTGCAAAAACAACATTACAAATAAGACAACTGATACAAGATATAATCATATTAAAAACTTATCTCTTAAATGTCCTTGAAACATTTTAAAACCATTTATCATGGAGCATATTTTTTACAGTAGCATTTGAATGAACCAACCAATTATTAAGATTATAATTCCTAGAACTTCTTACACAAACATTTCGAGTACTTGTTTAATATTGTTGCAAAAAGATATCTCAATATATCATGAAATCTTGATCCGGAAATCGCACAAAGTTCATTCCAATTTAGCAAACTCGTCTCTCAAAGTGGCATACACTTCAGAAAAAAAGCACCTCATTCCACTCAAGATCTTTAATATAAAATCCTGATTCATATTAAAGCTGTCATAGAAGTCATGTTCAGTACCTTTGAAGAACTGATTCGTAATATAGTTATCTATGAAACCAAAGCTGACCTATATTTTTTGTATAACTCGAATATTATTTACGTCCCTAAAGGGAAAAAACTAACACAAATCATGTTACGGGATTGATTCATAGTGATAGAGATAGATTCTAGGACTTTGTATGAGCTAACATGGCGTTAGCCTAAGAGGGAGCTTTAGGCATAGTGCTCAAACTAACCTAAGGGGACTTATTTAGTATTAATAAATATGTTTGGAAGAATTTCCCAATTTGCTCCGATAAGTTCCGCAAAGTGTTTAGATGATTTAAAAGTTGCGAGATAACGATAAGACCCCATTATTTTGCTATATTTGAAGAGAGATTGGACAGTTCCTTAATCGAATATTTTTGGAATAAAACAAAAAGATACAAATATCTTTATGTTCTAGTTGTCTATGAATCGTGATAACGACAATACATATTTTGGGGGCAGAATTGAATCGTTGGATTCGCATTAAATTTGATGCAGTCATAGCAGAGAAGTGTGCAATATTAAATTTGGAAGAGGGACCCAACAGAGTCCTCAGAGTTAAAGTGGTTCAAAATAAAATTTCAAAGTAAAATGTTTTTATAGGTAATAAAATATTTTCTTGTAAAGATATTTTAACGAAAATTTCGGTCCACTTTTTTCTAAAGACCTTTAAAATTTGATGTAGAACTTTTAACAACATATTATAGATTCCTAAACTGCATTCCGTTTGCTGATTCGTATTTGGGGATTTTAGAAATTATAGTAAAAAAATCATAATATCCATATAAAATGAGCCAATTTCGGAAGGATGTGTACCTTGACCACTTGAGTTATTGGACTTGCTTTATTTAAAGTTATCTCTGTGAAGACAGCTTTCAGAAAAATATAAAATTATTATATGTTGGTAGAGGCAATTTTATATTAGAGAAAAAAGATTGTAGATACTTTTTTGGTAGAAATTGTCTTTTTTGTAATATAAAAAATTAAAATTTTTTTATTTTGGTCTTTGATAATTCAATCGATGATTTTGTCCTTTAACCAGTTTAGGAGAAACAGATAAAATCGGTAGAAATTCTACAATTCTACTGGACCAATAAAATTCAAAATTCTGGTACTAAGAAATTCAATCTCAAATAATTTGAAAGCCATTACAGATTAATTGGACATACAAGCACAATTTTTAGGTCTTATCAGGGCCAATAAAAAAATACTTATAATCAGAAAAATTTTAGCTTCTTTGGCTCCGCCCCGGTTGGCTCCACTTCTTTTATATCTGTACCAAACAACCAGCCAATCAGAAATTATAAATTTATTTAAAAAAATATTCGATTCTGTCTCACTGTACAATGTGCCGAAGCAGATCAAACCACTTCGTCCATCGGTCAAGTTTTCTCGACATAATACTCTTATTAAAAGCTGCTTCCTTGTCTAAGAAACTGCCATTCAATGTGACTTTCAAACGTTTTAAGTTTTCAGATTTTTCTTTAAATCTCATATTGGAAAGAAAGATAAAACAAAACTTGTTTTCTGAAGCCAAAGGATAATATAGCTCTTCGTAGCATTCGTTCCAAAATAGAGAAGGAATAAACAAAAAGGAAAAGAACTATCAGGCAGGGTATTATTTGAATATTTGTACGAATATTTTTAACACCCAAAGATACTGGTCTAAGACCCAACTTAATTGGAATTACTTTTTAAGTCCATTTAATGTTATGCTTCCGTCTAACAGTCTGCCTGTCCTTGTCAATTTTTGCAAATTTTGAACATAAAGGGTCTAGAAAGACCTCCCCGAATTTTGATGCACATAATGGTATAGAGCTTGACCGACTAGGCTTTATTTCTTTCTCGTTGTTGGATTAGGTTAGACTTAGATTAATGGATATTAAATATAACTTTTCTTAATTGGGAATGTCCTTTTGGAGTAGTCCTATAACCTGTCTTAAGAGGCTAATTAGCCACTTCGAATGAATACCAGTATAAAAGTGACAGGTTCTTCCCATATAATGTTCGGTTCTCTGTCTTTAAAATCATATAATCTTCCAGAACTCGGACCGGTTACGTGACTAGTTTTAAACTGGTTCTCTCACTTTAAAATTATATTTTAAAGCTCTGATCTATATAACATTTAGTAGCCACGCAAAAACCCAAATTTTTAAATATTTAATATATTATATATATTATATATTTAATATATATATATAATATATATATTATATATATTATATATTATATATTTTAATATATTTACACTTACATACATACATATGTGTGTATACAAACATTGTAATGTTAGTGTTTCTTTAGTTTTATAAAATTTTCTTGTAACCGTTACTACTGCTTGTCGGTAGATGGAGAAAAGTCGTTTGTAACAACATAATACTATAACTTTAGCAAGTCCGTACAACTGACAACTACTGCATACATAATGCATTGTTTGTTTGCTTGTATGATTGTGTGTAATATATGCCTGAGAATCTACTGCACTACACAGCATAACATAGCACCGCAGAGCAATTGAATGCACTAAACTGTGCTGCACTGACTGCAGTGTGGAAGTAAAGCACATCCGTTTGGGTTGAAATAAATAAAAAACAAAAACACAACATGCACACACACACACAAACAAATACACACTTAATAATATCAACAAAAGCTTTATTTTATACAACAAACAAAAACCGGATGTTGTGGGAATTTAAAGTAAAATGCAAAAATAAAAAAACAAGCGCATTACAACAACAATAACAACCGGTATCATCAACAATGACTTCTAGCACTTGTTTGTAGAAGAAAAAAAAACAACATAAAGAGACAAGACTTTACTCACTGATACTGACTCAGTCACTCAGTCACACATATCGACCGACAAAATATTACACTTCAGAAAAAACAATGTCTTAAGTGGCTAAAACTGGTGGAGTTTATTATGTTTATTTATTAAAATTTTTAGGTTAAATGAAAATCTGTTGCTAAATATTGTGACTAACTTCCTTTATGCATTTGAATTTTTGGGCTCCAAAGAAATTTGTTAAAAGCAAATTTTGTTAAAAATATTAAAATTGTAATAAGGAAATATGACGCAGGAAATTATTTTTAAGAGGATATATAAGAAATAAAAAATATATTAATGTGTGATCCGTAGACACTTAAATATTTTCCTTGACTCTGGCAAGGGCAACAAATAATTTCATTGAAAACAAAATTCTCATATAATTTCATACTTTTCACATTTGCTGCAACTTTCACATAAATATAGAAAGCGGGATTTTTTTTGAGGGATAAAATTAAAAAAAAAAATAATTTACTTAAAAAGAAATATTAATTTTCTTTATATTAAATTATTCCTATATTTTAAAATGTGTCTAAGGTTATAGGTCCAAAAAATTCGTAAAATTTTTAAATAAATAAAAAATAATTCAATAAATAAATAAATTAAAAAGCGAAAGAAATAGGTATAGTACGGTCAAGCCCAATCACACAATAACCTACACCAATGCCTATGTGTAGCAAATTCCGGGAAGGAGATAATTATGGACCTATACTTATTAAGTATAAAATAAAATTAACTAATACAGATTATTACGTTGATACTAAGATTCACGTGTATTTATGAACTTTTGGATAATTCCCGAAATTATGGGATTATATGGAAGCTATGATCAATTATGAACTATTTTTTATTTTATTTTATTAAAATATTCCTATTTTTAAAGCATTTTTGAGTGTTTAAACCCTATTTCGGGGGACATTTGCATGGAGGCTAAGTGATGTAATGAACCAATCACAACCAATTTCAATAGACTTCATCCTTGTAACAAAAAGGTCCAACGTACCAAATTTCATTGAATTATCTTCAAACTTGCGACCTGTACTTTGTGCACAAGGTTTACATGGACAGCCAGCCAGACGAACGGACATCGTTAGATAGATTTAAAATGTGATTCTAAATCGTTTGTTTTTCATTTCAAATTTCGTTGACTTTTTACCTTATATAGGAAGTGGTCAGTAAAAAAGGCTGACCACACCAATTTTTGATTTCCTAGTTTATATCCACCCCCGAACTATCTGTGCAAAATATCGTTCTCGTACATACTTTTGTTTAAGAAATTTAAGCAAAAAAGTGTGAAATAACGGACACCCTATTTTTCCAGTTTCTAACTGATTTTTCTCACATTCAATACCAAATAAATTTTATATAAGATAAATGTTTGTGCAAAATTGTGTCTCCCTATGTTATCTCGTTCGAGCCCTATCCTTCTTTTAACACACAGACGGACATAGCTAGCTCGATACAGAATCAAACCAGGACCCAAAAAATATATTCCTTATGAGATCTTTAATGATTATTTCGTCAAGGAATTACAAAATTTATTGATGGTTGATAAAACCTTTCTTATAGGTAAAAAATGAGGTAACAATTTATTTTGACCCAAATTTCTCTTAAACCAAAAGAGATAAACAAAACATGTTGTCATATTTTTGTAGAAATTTGCGGGGACTTTCTATAATTGCAGCATGTTTTTGATTTATAAAATTTATTTTCTGTCAGATAAATTAATTTTACGCGATTTAAAAAAACACATACCCGAGAAGGCCTACTTTGGAGGGTCACCCACTACCCTCCCGACGAGCTAAGTATTAGCACTCCTCCAAATGAATTCAAAACCACCTTAGCTCTGTTCATGTGAAATCTTATTTAGATATCTCCAATGGTTCACAAGTAAACGAATTATTTCCAAAAAAGAGTTTTGAAACCACTGTGTGCTGTGTGAGTTTTAAAGCTACAGGCAAATACAAGTTCGAGCTTGGAATTTGATGAAAAGAAAACACAGCTTCGTTCTGGTGTCTTTAAAAGTCACCGATAATCACGTATACGCAACTTATTTTGACAGTTAAAATGAATAAGTGAAAAATAAACAAAATATGCTAAAATAAATTCTCGTATGATAAAATATATACAAATATGCATTTAAATGCAAAATATTCTACAAAGCGGAATGTAGTATCAAATAATCGAGAACACGCTGTAATCATAGACCAATATTTTTAATTTCCCAAAATGAGTAAATAACTTACATATAATATTCAAAGTTTTGGTTACCCTGGTTATGCATATAATAACTATATAGACTATGTTTGCTGTTTATGTTATTATAAAATAATCATGTTTATTTTAAAACTTCCATAAATTTAAACATATTTATTTTTTGTTGTTCACACACAGACAACATTTCAATATAAAAAATAAAAGAAATTCAAGAATTGCACTGTTTTTGCATATTTTTACATGAGGGGTTTTCCCAACCAACGCCTTTAAATTGTTAATTTTACAATTCATTTGAATTCATTCGTTTATTGGTTTAACAACACAAACAGACAGTATGGTGCAGAACATAAGCAACAAGAAACTGGATTTATGCTAAAATGCTGATATCTTTTTAATTTAATTTCAAAATCATTTGAAAACAATTTTAAAAAAGTTCTAGTTATCGGATATATACATTTTGTGCATCAGATTGTAATGAGTCTTTTTGAAGCTAATGTTAAAGCTAAAGGTTTTATCCTTATATAGTTTGGTCTTTAATATTTAAATAGTCTAATATTTCGGTTTTTTAAATCAAATCTTTTTTTATATTCATTTAATGGCAGCTTTGCATATTGTTGTTTCCAGGGACACAACAACAAAAATAATCTATATTAAATTTGTTTTTTTCTATAACATTTTTTATATTTTTTGCTAAAGAAATAACTTAATTGGTCCATTAGCATCTAAGTTATTGGCCAAACGCATTTTTAGATTTTTTGGCGGAGCTAAAAGTGCTTAAAATAGGGTACTGCTGACATAAACAATTTTTAATCTCTTACCTAATTTTTGTCTCTCCTTCAAGTAAGCTCTGATAATACCCACAATAAATGTTTGTTTCTGGTCCGGTTATTTTGACATATTCTAGTATTTCCGACGATTTCCTACGTTTTTTTCTTTTAACAATATTATCGATTTAATATAAAAAAATATATATATCTTAACCTATTAAAAAAAATTATTTGAACATAGGTTTTTAGTCTCAAATTATTATTATTATTTTTTTCTAAAATAAAACTTTTTTTAAAATCATATAATAATTTTAAAATGATCGGAAAGATATGTTACAGATCTTAAAAAACCAAAGCCAATAACTCAAGTGGTCACACCCTCTCGAATTTGACCAGTTTTTTAATGAAAATGTTTACTTAAATTTATATTTTCTAAAACAATTTTTTTATATAAATTTTACTTTTATTTCAAAAATCAGAAAAAGTACAAAATATGTACAAAAATGTTGAAGTTCATATCCTTTATAGAACCGAAGCTATGCCTCTTTAAATTTTAACAAGGCACTGCAGATTTCAACAATTTTGCACTATTGTGGATGCGAAAAAGTCATAATAAATAAATAATTGGTTTATGTAGCCAATGGAATTTTTTAGGCAAAAATGGAGTTTTTCGCGACCCTACAATACTCCTCAGGGGTCTGTTCGGTACCCCTTTCAAATTTGATATTGTACACTCTTCATTTTGTAAATAGATTGGGAATTACAGATTTATTTCCAAACATTTTCGTTTCTGCCCCATTGTACTTATAAGCTACTAACTTTGTTTTTATATTGAGCAGAAATATTTTCTTAAATTTCGATTTTTTCAATAAAGCAAATTGTTTTATAGAAAAACTGGCTTATTGATCGGTGTTAGCCCAGATGTTGGCCAAAACGCGTTGTTGCACTTTTTTATATATCACAACTATTTTTTTCGGATTATTGAGCAATATTCATCGGTCCATATGGTATGAAATTATTCTTTTTATTTTTATATGAATTTATTTTTTATTTAATTCAATTTAAATTATTGCTCCTACGAAGAAAATGTATTAGTTCGACCTCTAGTTCCAGAATCCAAGAAAATAGTCAGTACTTGTTTTACTTTGTCATTACGACCAATGATTTTTGTTTGAAATTTTCACTTCCGGAACTAGTTCTGTGGAAATGTTAGCTAGTCAATACCCATTTAATGGAATGGTTCTAGAACTAGTTCCTTAATCAATGCATTTTGATCAAAATTGTCACGTTTAAAACTAGTGCTAGTGCAGAAGCATTAGGAAACGATATTTGAAACCGATTTTTGTATTTTTTATTCTAACGGGCTATAACAGAAAAGCCACTTTTAAATTCAATTTAATTTTGTATAATACTCATTCTTAATTTTTCGGGATTTACGAAATTTTTTATACAAGCTTTTTTTAAACAGTTCTAGGAAGTCATTCGCGAAACAATAATTTGTTCTCAGAAGTGATGAAAAAGTCATACAGAATAAGTTCTTAAGCACTAGTTCTCTAAAATATTTCTTAAAACGAATTTAGAACTAAAATTAGGTTCTACTCCATTAGTTCAGAAGTGTTATTATGTATTATGTGTTTGTGCAAATATTATATTACAGAGAAAAAATCATCATCGAATCACTTTTTTACTTGATTTAACGATGTCCGTCCGTCCGTCTGGTTGGCTGGCTGGCTGTCCATGTAAAGCTTG
>MINK01020260.1:723-10833 GCA_001735545.1 Phormia regina
TATGTATTTCATGCACATTGACACATAACTGTACGTAGTATATTTGAAAAACTGTCTAACATGCCATTTACTGTCGGTCTTTCCAACGTATTACGTTTTGCAGTCTGTCTATCTTTCTCTGTGCTTGTCTTATGGCCTTTTGTCTGTTTGTCATTTTCATATCAAACAAAGATTGTGTGCAAATATATATACATATGTATATGAGTGTGTGTGTGTTACCCAATTTTATTTTTATCCTTACATACGTGCTTTCGGTATGTAAAAATCCTTCTCATATATTAACTCAAATATAAACTCAGTTATGCACTTCTTCTTGGTAGTAGTAGTATCCTCACTTTATCAAAAATTAATACTTGTTGCATAAATTATAGAAAATTAGTCTTTAGTGCCCAAGATGTGTTAACTATTGAAAATGTATTTTTTAATATACTTTTCACCTTGAAATGGTTAAAATTGTCATTCTGTTTGTGTTTCTTTTATGATTAATTGGTGATCCTATAATAGGGAATTCTTATTCTATGATTTTGTAAGTAGAGAATTTATTTTAAGTTTTACTCTTTTTTTATCGACAAATTGATTCGTTAGGTTTTAAGATGCAAATAAACCATTTTTTTTTTAAATTTTGTGAGAAATTAATAATTTTGAAAAATTTTAAAAAATACTAATGATTCGGTATCGTAGAGTTTATTAAAGTAAATTTCTTTTTTATCCTACTTTTCATAAAAACGTGCAGCATTTTATTTGGTAAATGGCGGCAAGTTCCAATATTATATTCAAATGTATACTGTTAATCATAACGGTGTATAAAATTTATGTTCTTTTGAAAACAAAAATGTGTAAACAAATGTATAAAGAATAAACTTTTTAAGAATTTAATTCATTTTAATTTGATGTTTTAACGAATATATTTTGAATAATTATCACTTTTTGAAACGGTACACTTTTTAAATAAAGTATATTTATGGTTAACAATATTCAAGAGAACTTCAAGACTCAAAACCATTTGAGCGTTTTAATATGCTTCCATTTTGCTTTGGAATTATTGAGGAAAATTTTTCTTGTTGCACTGTGTAATTTTGAAAATATTTTCTTTACTATACTATTACTTTCCAAATAAAGAACTTCTTTGTAAGATAAGAAATATTGACGAAGTCTTACAATTACTTTCTTTTTGCTTTTGTAAAGAAAATCTATTTCTCTTATTGCAAAATACAGGAAATATGAAATGTGATATCAATAAATACTTTGCAGAAAATATTTCTTAGAATAGACAAGAGAATAAAATAGTCAAGAAACTATAAGTAAATTAATAGAATATTGAACTTAAAAAGAAATATGAACAAAATATGATTTATTTAGAAAAGATTTCATATCATTAGTAGGTAATTGAACTTTTATAAATTGGAACATAAGAAACCAGGAAATTATTTTAAATTTGCTCAAATAATTAATTTATGAAAAATTTATTATATGTATTAAATTTTCTGGTGACTGTTTTACTAATGTAAAAAAAAATCATATTAAATATTTGTTTATTATTAAGGAAATAAAAAAATTTTTAATAAAATATATTAAAATTAATTTTTTTACACTTAATAACTTACTATTTTATTTAATCACTAACTGCTTTAAATTAGAAAAAAGTACAAATATTTATGTGTTATTAATCTGCTTAAATATAAATATTTAACTATTTATATTCATAAATCATTTTGTTAATAATCCTCTATTATTTAAGTATAAATATAAAATTTTTATTATTAAAATAACAGCTTAAATATTGTTATATTTTTATAAAGTTCAACTATTATTGGATTAGACTATTCATTTATAAATTTATTGGGTATTATTTATTTTTCATGTCCATACACATGTATGTATATAAAAATTTATGACATTTTTTATTTATTCATATGAGCAAATTATTATATACATATGTATGTATGTATGTACATATAAAACTGAATTAATATTTTTTTGGGAGAATAAAACAAAATAAAAGGCAAATATTACAGTTTAATAATGAAAAAAAAAGAACTTAAATTGTATTGAACTAGGTAATTAATATATTGAAAGAAACGTTATATTTTGCATTATATTAAAAGGCAAAATATAGTGTCATTATAATATTTTTTTTTTTAGTTAGGTAAGATACTTTATTGTTGAACAGATTTATATAATTTTTTATGTTACTAAATTCAATACCAATATATTAATAGTAAAATGTACAAAAATAATATTTGTAAAAAACCACAATACCCAAAACATTAATTTTTTTTAAGAACTATTTTTTGTCACTATATATATTATACATCATCACCTTTCATGTTTAAAAAAAGTGTCAATTGAAATATATAAATACGCATAAATAAAAATATTTTAAATACATTTACGTCATATATCACAAAAATCTATAGTTTTCATGTAAAGAAAAAACATATAAATTCTCAGAATT
The DNA here is from genome assembly GCA_001735545.1 of Phormia regina. Lineage (NCBI taxonomy): Eukaryota > Metazoa > Arthropoda > Insecta > Diptera > Calliphoridae > Phormia > Phormia regina. The sequence goes on from MINK01020260.1 coordinate 3,179, forward strand.
AAAAATTTTTCAACATTTATTTCGCTGCAAAAATTAAATATTTGTTTTTTTTTCGCTTTCTTTCAAAAAGTGAATTGCATCCATTTTTGTTTATTGTCTCTGTCTGTGTGTGTAGGTTCATGTTATTTTTACTATTTTTCCATTTCAGCGACAATATAACAAGGTGTACTGTCATTGTTTGTCCATACATGTGACCTACGGCTTTTTTCACAGAAATAAATGAGAATTTTACATTTGTTTCGTTTTTTCACATCAGATCACATACAGAGCAGAGGAAGAGAATTATTTAACCCTACAATTATTTGAACATTTGTTCAGACTCTGAGTACAAGTGTGTATTTTTTGTTATATAATGGGTGCATATAAAATAAGTTTTGTTGTTTCCTTAAAAAAAAAAAAAAAACAAAACTCCATGAAATATTTATGACAATTTGTTTTTGTAGCTTTTATTTTTCATCAGGTGAAATAAAATTATAATGATTGTGTTTTTTTTCATGTTAAAGGAAGGCTGGCAGACATTTAATATTTAAGAAAAATTTTATGTTAAGGTATATTTTAAATTAAGTACTTATTTGTTATAGTGTTTAAGGGAATACATTTTTAAATTGGCTAATTTACTGAGAGTATTTTTAATTATTATAGACAGTGTTACCGATTGGCAACTTTAATCACCTATTGCTTTTTTAAATGTTGATTTTTTAAGACTTTTTGTTAAATGACAAGAAATATGTCAATAAACAAATTAATGCGTTCCGTCCTAAATTTGTCCCATGAGGTTTTGAAAGACTGGAATGCGAATGAAGAACTCGTATAAAAATAAATGTTTAATTAATTAAAAGCGGAGTGTATATTGAAAATGTTTCTGAATTTTTGTAATAATAAAAATTACTGTAATATAATTATATATTTTTTTAAATTAAAAAAAAAAAAAAAAAATAAGAAAAAAAAACTCTCTTTATATGAAAAATTCATCTCCCAAAAATTAGAAAATTTTATTTATATGTGAACATTTCAAGTTGTCATTGGTAGAATTTTCTCCTTTTGTATTTCTTGCTCATTGCTTTTGAAGTACTGCCTTTAAAACAATGTTTATGAAAACTTCACTTTACTCTTATTAAAAAATAATACAAATTATTAATTTTTTTTTCCACTACAAACTAAATTATTTTAGTTGTTAATAAGAACTTTCAAAAAAGTTCATAATATGTACTTTGTTTCACATTTGAAGTGGTCAACATTTTTTTTGAAGCTCTTGCTCGTTTTTATACCCTACACCACTATAGGTGGTTGAGGTATTACGTGTTTGTGCAAATATTGTAACGCAGATAAAAAAATCTTCCTACCCGCACCTTAAAGTATGCCGTTCGACTCTAAGTTGATTTAACGATGTCCGTTTGGTTGGCTGGCTGATTGGCTGGCTGGTTGGCTGTCCATGTAAAGTTTGTGCACAAAGTACATGTCGCAATTTTAAAGATAATTTGATGAAATTTGGTACATATGGCATTTTTATAAAAAAAAAAAATATAACAAAGTTTATTAAATTTGGTCATGATCGGTCCATGATAATTGGCCATAGATACCATATGAACCCCTCTTTCCAAAATTCCACAAAAATTCGAGAATCACCTAAAAGTTCCTTAACACATATGAATCTTAGTATCGACGTAATATTTAACACTTAATAAAAGTAACAAATTAATGCACACTTCAAAAAAATCATAAAATCATATAATCGAAAGTACCAAATGTTATAGTTTTTATTATTTAATCATTAAATAATGAACATTTTTTGTATGTTCGAATTTTTATTTATTTGTGTCTTTACTATATTTTAAAGAAAATGGGTTTAGAAAAATAATCCAAAATACAAACGTTTTTTGATAGCGACTGTACAAAATTTAAATTGTTTTTAATTTTTCAAGATAACCTTTCCAAACATAACATTCACCATAAATTGATGTTTAACCGCTATAAATTTTAAATCCCAATCTACATTTTAAATCTAAATATACCAGAATAAAAATATTAATAAATTACTAAAGGAATGAATATCATTGCTGCCTTAGTTTAAATGTATAGAAAATCCTTTTTTAAAATAATTTTATGTTTATTTTTCTAAGACTCTTTAGAAACAAATTTACTTAACATTTTCTCGCATTCTCAAATATGAATCAATTTTGTCAGTAATGAAAAAAAAAAGAGAAAAACAATTTCATTAAAACTTTTAAGTACTTAAGATTCTAATACACTCATATTAAGTAAATTGCATCATTAATGTCAAAATGTATTAAATATGTTGTTTTTGAATTTCTCTCGGGAAAAGTTTTATATAAAAAAATCTTATAATAAAAACCGCCTATTTTAAGTTTCAACATTTTCAACAGCTTAATGTCTGCTAATAAGTTTAAAAAAAAAACAAAAAAAATTAAAAATGCACTTATGGCAAAGAGGAAAAAATTTAAACAAACTTTTTCGCTAACAAACTTATAGAATTTTTATCTAATTAATCAATTTGCTTTTTTTCTTTTTGTTTGCTACTTTAGCTAGCTTTTGCTCTTAAGCTATAGAAAATTTTCATATAAATATGTATTTTTTTTTTTACTGAAATTATAAGTCTGAAGTAAAAAGTTTTATTTTATTTATATTTAATACTCATATGAAAAGTTCAAAGTTTTGTTAAAGTTTTTAAGCAGCTTAGTGCAGCGACCTTTATAATGATTTTACCATTAACTAGAACTAAACACATTTGTCTCTTATTGTCTGCTGAACAAAGATAATGATGAGAAACACGTTTTTTTTTTAATAATATATGAATGTATATATGTATTAAAAAAATACAGTGGGGCCTAGATTATTCCTGATTCTATTAATCGGAAACGTCGATTATACTGCAATAAAAGTTAGTAATTGTTTGCGTCAATGAATTTATTAATATTATTATTATTATTTTTTTTTTTTTTTTGCATTGATTAGCCGTGATTAACTATTATTCTAAACATACTTTTGTATTGCTTTCGAACAACCAAACAAACATATGAATATGAAAATTAAATATAAAATTACATTATTATTATTATAATTATAATTTTTAATATTTTTAAGATGAAATTCTTATCTATTGTTCACAGTTTTTTTTCTCAGTATCGTGCGTTATTTATACTTACATAGAAAATTATACAAAAATACGGAAGTTTTCTCCATCGGGAAAGATTGTGTGTCGTCGGCGATGAGAAAATTGAACAATATTGCTAAAATATCATATATGTGGAAAAAGGACGATAAAGCCAGTTAATAATTATTATTGCTTAAGAAATCTACAAATAATAAGCAATTTGATAAAAAAAAATATATTAACAATATGAACAGTGCTTTACCATCTTTTTAATTATATATATACACATATATCGTCATATCAAAAATCATGTAAAATTTGCAGGATCACATAAGATGTTTTGTTTTTTTTTTACTTCTAAATAATTTTTTTGACAAATGAAAAAAGTGACCGAAAAATTAAAGTATGTATTGCGTTAATTTCTTCTAGATTAATTTAATCACCTTACTGAAAAAATTTGATTATATCTGTAAAATAATAATAATAATAATAATAATAATAATAATAATAATAATAATATTTTTTGACTTTTTTTCTTAATTTTCTGTAAACTAATAAAAATATAATGTTATAGAAATAATGGTTTGATGATTTTCTTCTATATAATAAAAAATAAGATATAGCGTAAACATCTTCTAATACGATATATTCCAAATGTTGATAGGGATATTTTTTAAATATTTATGAATATTATATTTTTTATAAACAAAAATGTTTAAAAATACTATTCAAAATTCTTACTCAATTAACCGGAAAAATTAATTAACCAGAATGCTTCTGGTCCCCACTATTGGGAATAATCGAGGTCTCACTGTATATGTACGTTTTGTTAAATACTTACATATGTATGTGTAAGTATTTTCTTTATATTCTATGCCAATGTGACGCTCTCTTTATACATACATGTGTAGTTGTTTTTATATTTTATTTATTTTTTTTTATTTAAGCTATCATAAAGTGACTGTTAGTGCAGTATCACGCACACTTTCACATGATATTTACATAGAGCATTGCATATATTGTTGCAGTATTGTTTTTCATTTAAACAATAGATACAAAAACATAAAAAGGAAAAATGAATTCTTTGAAAATCTTTCTTTTGTATTGGAAATGAAACAAGATAAATGCAACTGCATGTATAAGAAACATTTTCAAAGATTTGCAACTTTAACACTATTTTACAAACTATTTACTTGTACTTAAGAAAAGTTATTTTCAATTGTTTTCTATTTCCAAGGTGTTGCATCTACAATAGAGTCTTTGGTACAATAATAAGATTAAAAAGTACAAAAGAAGAAATTGACACATATATTTAAACCTAGTTTTATATGGAATTTAAAAGGTTTATTAATTAAGTCCATACATTTGATTATGGCGCTGAGATTCGAAAGATTTTTGGATGTTAAAACTTCTATTTCACCTACAATACCCCCCAATTTTTTCTATCAGCTATTTTTTTCAAAATCTTTATTACCTTAAATTAACATAAAATCCAAACTCTTTTTAAATTTCTTTTTTCTAAATACAAATAAACTAAAAATGACTTGTTTTGCTTTAAATTGCAAAATCCTTTTTTACTACTTATTAGCAATTTTTTTTCATTATTGTATTTTCAGTTTATAAATTCTTATCGTAGAGTTTCAGAGACTTTTAACTTTTAATAATGGTTCTTCTTACCACACAAAAATTGTTGTATCGTGCCCAAGAAAAAAAAACACACACACATTAACAATACAACTACAGGTTTAAAGCTCTCTTACATACACACACACAGATACACTGCTTATACTCATTTGTGGCAGGATTAATAGTTGCTTTTAGTTTCTAAGGTTCATTTTTTTGTATGCTACAGAATTTAAAGTTTTTAAGTAGATTTTGTGCGCATAATTAGCAATAAGACAAAGAAAATAGTCAAAAAAGTCTTTATTCTAGGGTATGAATTAAGAAATTTTGTGCTCAACGTTATGATTAGTAGTAATAGTTTTTTTTTTTAGTTTTATTTTCTAACTACTTTAGCTTAATGCCGTTTGTAATTTAAAATTAACACAAGAAAAAGTTTTTGTGGGTTTTCCTGAGATTTTTTAGCCTATAAAAAATTTAAATGGGGTTAAATTAAGATTTTCTTGCTTTGTTGTGAAATAAAAGTAGGAAATTTAAAGTAAATTTAATTCAATAAAATTTAAGGCGTTGAGGAACAATCCTAAATAAATGAAAAGTGTTAAATTATATTTATAATACTTTATAATTAAACTCTGTTTTATAAATTACTATGAATTCATTTATGGAAAATTTATTTATAAAAGTAAACAATATAAATTATTTTCATGTCTTGTCAACACCCTTAATTTTAATAAATAACTTTTACTAATGTTTTTAGTTAAACATGATTGTGTTAAAATATATTTAAAGTTTATTTTGAAATATTTATAAAAATAATAAATTGTTATTACATTCATAATTTATTTTCGAATTTATTGATTATAAATGTATTGTTTATTTATTTACTTAGAAATTTGTAGAAATTAGCTTCAAAAAAAATAAAAAAGGAAAACATATGGAAACCTGCAATTTCTTTCCCTTCATTACTGATTCGTACTATAACTAATGAATGAATGAATGAATGACAAAACTGTAAATTACAAAATCTTAATAATGAAGTAAACCCACCATGTGAAAATGAAAAATGTACATAGCAGACATGTAATAATATACTACATACATAGATAGATGTATGTATGTATGTATGTATGTATGTATGTATGTATGTATGTATGTATGTATGTATGTATGTATGAGTATGAATATATAGAACCAAGTTATTTTAAGTTGGTATGGGATATGTATGTATATGAGAACATAATGAAATCATTCCTTAATAGCATTATGTACATAAATTCAAATGTAACATGATTAAAAACATATACACACAAAACGCTTACATATATAAATATATACACAAAATTATACGTATTTATAAGCGAGGGTTGTTTTGAAAGTTCTTTTTTTTTATTTATAGAAAAATTTCAGCATATTGTGAAACTAATCCAGGCAGACAGACGAATGGATATCGATAAGTCAACTGAGATTTGAATTATTTAAAAGTTATTTGAGATTAGTTTCATTTTCTGCTTTTATATCAAACTATTAAAATACCTAACCTTGAAGAGAGCTTCCCAAACTGATTGCAATAATGAGCTTTTATTCAACATAAGATCTTCGTGTCAACTTACGTATTCCAAAGAAGCATACACCCTGTTAAAGGAAACCGAAACAATTTCAGTCTAATCGTTGCCTTTAATGTTAACTCTGCCCTTTTTTTCCCATAGAGTAGAAATATAATATTATAAGGGAAGGTAAGACAAAAAATATTTAAACATGTACATAAACATTTACTACACATACATATTTATAGAAATAATAAATACTCATATAAACATATTTAATTTGTTAATGTAGTTATTAACAACAATAGTAAAACTAAAACAAATAATAACACTTTTTTGGTTTTTTTCTAAATACTAAAAGAGATTTCATTAAACTATATAAGTATTTAATTTTTTGTTAAAAACAAAAATTAAATTTTATGAGTAAATCATATGTAAATTATTAAATTTTATAAAAAATGAATAAATATTATAATTATTATTTTTTTTTTTTCATATCAAAAATTATATACCAAAAGTCAAATATGATTGTTCAGTTTATAAATTGTTTAAATATTTTATAAAAGTATTTGCAAACAATAAATGAGTTTTGTACAGTTAATATTATTTAAATAATAACTTTGTTATTCAGTTTTAATAGTACTTACGCAATTAATAATATTTTAAACAAATAAATATATGTAGAACATAACAATATATATAAATAATTTTAAAAAACAATTGTAATTAATTTATTTACGTATTTTTTTTTTTTTTTTTATTTAATTTTTATAGTTTAAAATATTTTAAGAATTTAATTTGAACTTTTGTGAAAGACTATTTTAAACCTATGGTACAAATTACGTTAGCCAATATCGGTGATACGCGGGTACTTTAGTATAATTTCCGTTGACTTTATTCAGAAAATAATTTTATACAACCATTAACTGACTACAGACCATTTAACTGACTACAGATCTTAAAGCAAATCGGCAGTTCACGTTAAACTTTGAATAAAGTTACAAATCGCATCTTTATATGATGCAGAAACGTCTTCTGTTAAAATTTATTTATAATACTTACCTATTATCACCAAGGTCCTACACAATTTTTCTCCTGAAAATTGGGTTTTGACGTCCATAATTTCTTTAAGTATTGCAATTTAGTTCATATAAAAGTTTTATGGGCTTTAGAAACCTTATTTAGTTCTATAAAATAATTTTTATAAACGTAAAAACTAAAATATAATATTTTTTATGAAGTTCACACCTTTAAAATGCATAGCACCATAAAGTGCTTGATTAATATTGGTAAGTATCCATTTTTTCTTTTAACAAAAGATTGTAAAAATATATATATATATATTGTATTTCTAAACTTTACAAGAAGTCATGATCTGT
>MINK01020269.1:0-14045 GCA_001735545.1 Phormia regina
AAAACTAAAAATTCTATTTAAAAAGAATTGTTAAATAAAAGAGAATAAGTATTTTTTAAAAGACCTAAGTATTGGTTGAAACAAACATACACTTATTTACATACATACATACATATGTATGTACAAAAACATGGACATTAGCAAGCTAGTAAAATTCTTTATTGATAAAATTTATTTTATACATCGAGGAACTTATCAAATAAATAGAAATTAAGGTTATAGGCTAATTAAAAACGTATTAAAAAATCCAGTACTGGATATTTTCTGTAATTATTTTTAATCTATATAAGTAAATATTTTAAACTATTTTGTATTAAATCAGAGACATAAACAGGAAAAAGTATATTCTGGGTCAGACGCGGATCTATATCATGCTTTTGGGGGAGGGAAATAGAATGATTTTCACAACTATTTCTTTTAAATTAATGATTTAGTACAGGTTTTGCATCAAGATTTTTCATTTCCCTTTTTCCCTCCCCGTGGATCCGCTCCTGTTCTGGGTGCTTTTAAAATATCAACATTCCGGCTGCCACACAGTGTCCCGTTTCAAAAATAAAAAGGAAATAAATATATGTTAAATTTTGTTTATAACTCAACAAGAACGTAACTGCCTTTTTCGTCAAAAAACGGCGAACATTTTCACTACACACTTTTTTTATTTGTTGTTAATAAAATAAAAGATATTTCAAAAAAAAAAAAATCGAGTAAAATTTAAACCCGCTATAGCGAAAAACTTTACCAAAGCTAAGTCCAAAACTGAAAAAATTAATATTTGAAGCCAAATATCTCTTAAACTAAAGAGATAACTTACGACATACGTCAATGTTTTTCTGAAGATTTCGACTAGCAGAATCCACTCATGTAAAACTCTTTGCAATCGGTGGAGATATAACGAATCTGGATTGTTTTAAATGTTTTGAAAAACCCAGGTGTTCAAATTTAGGACCCGTTAGATTTATGATGTCCGACCACAAAAATTAAACTCGTTTACACCACTACTAACACTGTCTGAAATTTCATGGAAATCGGACCAGCAGTTTGGAAATTCCAAATTTAGTTTAACTTATTTTTGAAACGGCACACTGTGTGTCGGCCGGACATTTTTTAAGTGAATTTTTCTATTCTCACAAACGCAAGTACACTTTTAGTCATTGATATTCCTATTTCAATTGTTGAAAAAGTTCAGCCAACTAAATGGGGTCATGCAAGGCTTATATGCCTTGGGTGCAATTGCTGATAACAAATAACTTGTAGTTGTTCATGGCGATAAGATGTAGGTTCAACAAAAAACGGCAATACGGCGAATTCATTTTTTCTTTTTGGAGTTTGAAGGCTCAACTACATAGTATCCTTAAGCTTCAACTGCCACCGACAGCTACGCAATGCATAAATGATATTATCCCAGTCGTTACATTATTTTGTTATTAAAATTTTATAAAATGAAATATAAAGATGTAAAAATTAAATAACGTTCTCAATAGAAATAATGACCTTCAAATTAAAATTTTCGACTCATTGAAAAAATTTAAAAAGAGAGTAAAACAACCGGCAAAATATATTTAAGTACTTCAGCACTTACAAATTGAACATTCTTCATCTTTGAAGTACTTCACGCAGAAGTTTGACGCACTGATTTAGTTCCGTTCTATATAAATGCATGTATTTTACTGCAGCTGTCAATAGCAGTTGAAGCAAAAGTATTCTATGTAATTGAACCTTTACACTTCAGCGCTTAAGAAAATTTTTTTTCAAAAGTGAAGGCACAATAGACAATGTGTTTCAATACTATGAACACTTACTGTTATTTATTATTCTTTTAACCTTTTCCTTGATAAGCAATAATTATGTATGTATGTATATATTTTTGTTCGTAATTTTTACAACAATTGTGTTTCCCTACTGGTTTTAATCAGCAACACGAGTACATAAGTAATATGTTAAAAATGTATGTACAAATATCTATCGACTGATGGACGGATATATGTACATATGTAGACATGTCTGTTGTTGGATATTTGATGTATTGTTATCAAATCTGTGTTAATTTCTTGACAAAGTGTTTTTTAATAGATTTAATAGCATTTAAACGTTAATGATGTTAAGTGGTTTACACTAGAACATTAATAACATAAATTACATTTCATCATTTAGTATGCTACAAATATAGTATTCCTGGATGTTGAAACTTCAATCATACTTAACCTTATATTGATTTCTTATAATTTTTTCTTTATTAGTAAACTCAGTACAAATTTAAAAATATATTTCTGCATCAATGTAAACACTTTTCAAAACGTCATACATTTCTCGTACTTTTACTTCCAATGTCAGTGTCACACTTTAACATTGTCTTACATAATATTTATTGTTTGTTTTTGGTTGTCTATTTTAACACTTAATTAAATAATCAATAATCAATATTTTTTTAAGATTGGACGTTTTCTTTTTCAAAAATCATCAGATATGTATGCTCACTTTATATTTTCACTTTGTAGACATTTGTTTTAAACATATTAACATGAAAAATAGTAGAATAGTTTTATAAATAAAAAATTGTTATGGCCTTATTATGAAAACAAATGTTATGATTATTTAATATTTAAATATTATTTATGTTATGCAATAATTGTAAGATATTTTAAATAGGTATTTAAAGAATTTTTAAATATGTATTGTATAGTTCGCTTGATACCATTTAGTCTGGTGATTCTAAAAATATAGAACTTTGCCCTTTTGTTTTTAAATAAAAGCTTGAAGAAGGAAGCTTACTACCTAAATTTTATATTTTACTTGATTTACAGTGCTATTCTTGAATTCATGATAGTTATCAGTCATTAGTTATTATTATTTGTTTTTATAATTGTGACAACTGTCACGAAAAATATATACAAAAAATATTTTTTNNGAGAATAGACCTGTTAATCAAAATAAATATTTTGAAACTAATAATTTAAAAAATGTTTTATTCATCTCCTTAGTAGGTATGAGGTAAATACTTCAACTATTTTTAATTTTTACCTAAGGTTCATTTTATAATCAGGTAAGATCTAAGAACTTTGTAACAATATTTCAAAAAAAAGAAACTGTGTCCAGAATAATTATCTTATAAACAATTGCTATCAATTTTCTATAAATAAATAAATAAATAAATAAACAAAAAACAGCTACAAACTTTTTCCAAAAGTCTAAAAGTCATAAAAACCAAGTTGTAAACAAAAAATCCCCAACCACCCTTATTCAGCTCCGATTTATTTGAATTTTCATTAACCAAACAGTTATATTATTTATTTTTATAAATGCACCATTAATAGCTTTCAATTGGATCCTTATTCTTTGGAAAAGGAAAAAGTATAGGAAATATTTACGATTTCAAGTGAGTTAGAGAGATAAATGTGTACCATATTTTGGAAATAAACGTTATGACCTTCATTTTTTTAATAGATAACGAATGCGTTATTTTAAGTTTCTTTAAGAACTAACAATACAGTAACAGCGATGCCAACTTTTTTAACCAGAAAATACGAGCGAAGTAAAAAATACGAAAAAGACCTGCGCCAACCGTTTTTAAGTCGACTGCGTCAAATCGCCAGAGGTTTTTCGGAAGCCGCCGCCGCCGTGAAAAATTCGGCTTATACATGCATGACTCAAATACAGCCACCGATTTTATTAAATATAAAATTTAGTAACTTTATTACATTTTTGAATAATTATTTTTAATTGTCAAGAGAAATCTACCAAATATGTATGTAAACGGGGTTGATTTTGTTTTTCAAATATCTCGACCAATTTGAATTCTAAGTTTCAGTGTAAATATATTTTTTGTTGTTTATAAGACAATTTTGTTTAATCGTCAATGGAGAATTTCGCCTGTATGTTTTACTCTATGACTAGAGGCTCTACTACATGCATTTATATTAAACGGAACCAAATCAGTACGCCAAATTTCTGCGTGAAGCACTTCAAAGAAGAAAAATGTTCAACTTCGAAGTATCGAAGTACGTAAATATATTTTGTCGGTTGATTTATTCTTATTTTGCGTTGGTTTACTTACTTTTTCTTATGGAAATTTACATACAAATAGTAAGCCTTTGTCAAACATACATTATTGTTTTATATCTTATTAAATATTATAAGAAATATTAGGAGACTGTTGTGATAAGATTTCTCTACACAACTATCTTATAAGATTTACTGTAAAAAATACACATATACTGAATTTTGTTTGTGTGTGTGCATGTGTATTTTGAAAAGTACTTAAAAACAATTTTGTAAATTTGTTTAATTTTGAAAAGAGAGATAGAATTTGACAATTGCGTTCAGAAATATGTATGCAAAATTTGATTTTAATTTATATTTTGTCACATGGCTTCTTAAAGAGGGTCTAATATGAAATTTTGCATGAGTATAGAGAAGAAATGCGTAAGAATTTTAAAGATATTGTTATCGGGGATATAATTATTTAATTTAGTCTTATTTTGACCTTTGAAATTTTAAACTAAATTAACAAAATAAAAATCATTTTAAGGGAATTTTCTTTCAGCCAAATATAAAATAGATAATGTATGCTCGATAACGAGCTACTATCTTTTTCTTATGGAAATTGTCTGCAAAGTTAACCATCTATTGCATGAGCATGTTTAAAATAATAATAATAATAATAATAATAATAATAATAATAATAATAATAATAATGAAACACTGTAAATATATGTTTATTATGGACAATTTAAAACGTTTGTAGCAAAAATTAAAAAAAAATCACTCAGCATTTTGGAAGAAAAGAAATGAAGCCATATATGGCCTCATATGCATTTAATGCATTTATAAAATACTTTCCAGATAAGTTATATTTTCATTTGAAAAAATACTTCACTTCCTATACACATACTATGTAATTTGTTTTATTTTTTAAAAATTGCATTCGTGAAGCACTAATGAACATTAACGGATACAGTAACCAAAACGCACTTTGGAAATAAAATTGCTTTATATTTGAGAAGAAAACAAAACATAAAAGATGACAAATATTTGTATTCTTTGAAAATTCAATGTAATACAAGTCGAAAACCATATTTAGCATTGTATGCGGTAGAGGGTTAATAATTCTCATTTCTAGTCTGCACAAAAGAGTTTGTTAGAAAGGAAGAAGCAGAAAGAGTTTGTGGAAAAAGTTTGTTATCTTGACTGACATTAAAAAAAAACCTACGTGATATCAGTCACATTGCTATCACTTTCAAGAGAATGTTGCAATCATACAAATTTTGGTAAATAATTAATTCTTTTGGGGAGGAGATCTCTTGCATATGTTATACAAAAGAAATACAAAAGTTTGTGTTTTTATTATTAAATAAAATAAAAACTATCATTCAAAGAAGTTTCACAACATTCACAATAGCGTAATTGACAGTTTTTTTTGACACTTGCGACGGGTAAGAAATAATGAGGAATAAAAAATAAGAGAATTAAGAGCCGCAATAAAGAATAGTTCAACAAAAATTTTCTTCGGATAAATGAAATTCCTTCCACATAGAAACTAAAAACAATTAAAAATATTTTCTTTATATTAACAAATTAAAAAGAATTTTAATAGTTTTGTGCAAAATGAAAATATAGTGAAAATAATAAAACTAATGCATGGAAATAAAAACGATTACGAAACGAATATTCTGGATAGTCAATAACTAAGAGGAGCAAAAAAAAAAAAGCACACCAAAAACATAGTGTCTTAATAGAATAAAATTGGGTGCATGCTTAAATAACAAAGTATATTATAACATTTGATAAAAGGATTATAAATACAGTGGTGGGGTGAGTGACTAAAAATAATATACAGATTCAGTTTTACTTTCAATATAGTGTTCTGTTTTTTGTTTCAATAATAGAAAAAATAAGAGAAAATGTGAAAAACAGCTGTCGCTAAATAAGTACAACGTGATGTTTTCAAATAAATGCAGTTTTTATTGATATTGTATATTTATGTAGTATCTATGTATATACATTAATATATACATATACATAAAACGTATGCACATGTGTGTATTATGTTTTTATTTATTTATTAAATTAACAAATTAGATAAAAAAAACATTGCCGGTCTATTTTTAACATCTCAAAAAATTTCAGTTCAGGGTTGTTTGTTGAGTAAAATAAAGCAAAAACACATTATTAGTTTAAAATTTAAAAGCAATACTATTAAAATGTATAATATATGTTATAGGTAAAAATCTTTAATTAATTATTTGATAAGATTTTAAATTTCAATTAAAAAAGAACTTAATTAAAACGTTCTAATCTTATAACATTCCAGATAAGCAACTTCCATACCCGTGAAACAAACTTAAAAGAAGTGTTTGTGAGCAGGAAATTTTTCATTGTCTTTCAGTTCAAATTTTGCCGTACAAAGTCGCAAAAAATACAATCATGGTTAATGCTTCACATTATAGCACAGAAACTGTTTTTGATTATTCCTGGAAACAAGTGGTGCAAGCCTATTGGAATCGTTATCCAAATCCTTCCAGGTATTTCTTTAACACAATTTAACTTATTATTTTTTTTTTTTTAATTTTTTAATTAAATAATTTCAATTTTAGTGCTCATGTCTTAACTGAGGATACGATCTCACGTGAAGTCCGTGATGGAAAATTATATTCGCGTCGTATTTTGTCCAAAACAAATCATGTACCCAAATGGGGTGAACGTTTTTATAAAAATACACCCGTTAAAATCATCGAAGATTCCGTTTTAGATCCCAAAAAGAAAACTTTGATAACTTTTACACGAAATATTGGTTTTAAGAAAATTATGGTAAGTTGTTCAAATATATGTGTGTTTTTTTTTATTTATAAGGTCAAAGTCATTTTGTTTTTGTATTTCTTCAAAATGTGGACTTTGTACTTATTATTTATCTGTGAGCTTCTTTTTGCTAAATTTTGTCATTCACCATGAATGAACCACACTTTACCATATGTTTATCATTTTTTTATTGATTAACGGTAAATAGATTGTTTACATTTGTTTATCGTATTTTGTTTTGATATATAAAATAAAAGGATGCCAGATTGTTTATTTTAAAATGTTTAACCCGGAAACGTTAGTTATGGTATATATTAGAAAAATATTAACAGCCGTATTCACAAAAAATAGTGTGAATACGGCTAACTTTTTGTATGTAAATTGCCATAAGAAAGAATAGTAAAACTTTATCAAGCATACATTATCTTTTTCGAATACGGCTTTAAATGAGTTATTATTATTTCGAAGGTTTTTAATTAGTAGCATTTTCCTTCGTCAAATTTATTGTTTATTTAATTATCAATCTAAGTTTTCCTCTGCGTAATATTTGATGTTTTAGAATTAAGGTATGTCATTTCTGTAAATTAAGCGATCTTTTATTTAAATTAATATGATATTTTTACTACTATAATAAATAAATAAAAAAATGATTTATTATATTACATATACAATATTTATATATTAATTTATTAAATTATATACTTACTCTCTCCTAAGCATGATATTTAAATAATAACAGAGCTCTCTCCCTCTCTCCTAGGTATCCTAAATAATTACGTATATTAATATTTTCAATTTTTTTATTTATTTCAGAAAGTTGATGAAATTGTCGAATACAAAGAACAAAACGATGGACGTACGGTAGCTGTTAGACGTGCATATATAAGCTCACAAGTCTTTGGCTTTTCTAGAGCTATTCGTAAATTTGGCATAGAACGTTTTAAATCAAATTGTCAGAAAACTGCCAATGGATTTAATTATGTTCTTACCCAAATGTTTCCCAATCAAAAGCACATGATCTTAAATCGCAGTAATACAACAGAAGCTATAAAGGATTCAAATTCAAATATTATGATTAAGTCAGCTGCGTCATCATCATCTTCTTACGACCATCATCACAATCACTCACAAAGCAAAACCGAAACATTTAAAAAGGGCTGCAAAAATAGTTATGAATACTTAAAGAATCAGGCTAATAAAATAGCTCAAATGTTTTCAGTTAAAAATTGAAATTAAAACTGATAATCTAAAACCCCGATCATTAACACCAATAGGCTAATATAAAGCCAAGTAGATGGTAGCAAAAAGACTACCACCATACCAAACCATCGAGTGGAATTTTTGTTTTAAGAAAAGTAAATGCTGGAGATGTACATCCATGGCAAGGATGCGGGTCTTCTATACAATATCGTCATTATATATTAGTAGTAGTGGTAATTGTTTAAGCATAATATTGTATTAAGTCTAAAATTCAAGTACAAGACTACTAAAATCAAGGACGTATAAATTGTAATATTGTTACAAAGAAATTTCTAATTTTAAACAGTAATTCCTTTGTTACATTTTACAATTATTTTTCTTTACAGTAAATCCTTAAACTGCCTCTGGATGTTGCAGTTTTTCGCAATAATTCCATAATACAGTTTATAATATAGTGCTATAAAATTGAGCAAATTTTTTGTGTTTACTGTAATTAAAAATTTTGTTTTGTTTGCCGAAAAAATATACGATCATAAAAAGATTGGACGAAAAATAGTTATTTGTTTTAGTTTTTAAATATTTTTCGAACATTTATGTATAATGAGCAGATAAACAAAATATATTTCATTCCAATGATTACAAAATCTCAACCCTTTTTTAGTGATTTGTATGTTTTGTCCTTATTAAGAAAGTAAACAACCCAGTGTCAGTGTGCTTCTTATTGTGAGTCTTACTATTTTTAGATGCTCCTGAATAATTAAAAAATTATATTAATTTGTAATGTAAAAAATTATTACTGTTGATTTTTATTTTCTATTTGTAATAAAAAAATAATAATTAACTATATATTTTGTATATTTTAAGTGAAAATAAAAAGATAAATTTTATTTAGTAAAAAATTTGGTTTAGTTTAATTTAAAGAAAAGGATTTGGAGAAATTTATAAATTCACAAAAATGGGGATAAAATTTATTTTTTGTGCTGAAAATTTAAAACTAAGTTTTGTTTTTTCCAAAATTATTTTTGTTTCTGAAAATTTAAAACAATATAAACAACGAATGTTAAAAAATGTTGATGATTTTTTCGCCATTGACAATATTTTTATCGGTGATAATTAATAATTATGTAAAAACTTTTGAGAGCAAAATATTTTGGAAGTTTTAGGGCTTTGAAAATTCAATTATGTTAGCAAAACCGACTTTGGATACACAGAGTTAAAAGTACTCTCACCCAACCGAAGTCGGGCTATTAAAAAAAATATTTCCACAAAAATATATTTTTTGCATTAAAAATTTAAAAATATTTGAAAAAGTTGTGTTTATAAAACTTTTATATATTTTGTTTTATTTTTATAAGTTCACAGTTAAAAGCTTTTAATTGAAACCTTTGCAATCGGATAAATAGTACAGTAAATGAGTACCAACATTGCTTACCCCGCAAGCACTTCTCGAATAGAATCAAGCGCAACAATTTCTCGCATAGTGTAAACTAGCACTAAGAGCTCAAATACATAGAATACTTTCGCTTCAACTGCGACTGACAGCTGTAGTAAAATACATGCATTTTAATGTAACGAAACCAAATCGGTACGCCAAACTTCTGCATAAAGTACTTCAAAGATGAAAAATGTTCAACTTTGAAATATCGATGTACGTAAATACATTTCTTTGATTTTTTTAATCTCATTTTAAATTTTTTTCCATAAGGCTAGAATTTTAATTTGCCATTTATTATTTGAAATAATTTAATTTCTGCATTCTTATGCTTTATTTTATAAAATGTTAATAACAAAATAATGCAACGATTAGGCTATTTTCATTTATGCGTTGCGTAGCTCTAAGTCGCAGTTGAAGCGAAAGCCTTAAAAACAAAAACATATCGAAAGATTTAGCGGGTAAATCGCCTTTTGGCAACACTGAATACAACCCTGCTATTTAAACAGATTTGCCGCGATTTTTTACATGCCGCTGCTTTTGTTGCTGTTGTTTTTCTCACATTTTCTATTTACTCTTCTTCTTACTAACAAAGCGGACGGCAGAGCAGAAGCCTGTGCAAATTTTTTGTGCATTGTGAAAAAAATTTTAAACATATTTTTAACAATTAAAAACTAAAATTAAGTTAATTAATTTGTGGTAAAAAGCGAGAACTAAACCTTTAAAATGTCTAAAGAGGAAACCAAAACGGAAGAGTTAGAAGCTAATGAAGAAAATTCGGTAAGAAACTTAACTTTTATTCACACGCAAATTTTTCAAAGAAGAAGAAAAACAGCACAAAAGAAAAAACGAGAAAGAAGCCTCTTTATGCGGAGCATTCTTACAGAATGAAATTGAAAAAACAAAGCTTTGTTTTTTTTTTTTTTTTAATTAACATTGTTAACAAATTGTTATTAAAGTTAAATTTAATCAATTTTTCCATGTTTATTAGAATGAAACCAATTCAGAAACCACTTCCTCTTCGGGGGAAAAGGAGGCTGAATTTGACAATAAAGTGCAAGCTGATCGTACCAAACGTTTTGATTTCTTGCTCAAGCAAACGGAAATTTTTACCCATTTCATGAGTAATAGTACTAAAAGTCCAACAAAACCCAAGGGACGACCTAAAAAAGGAAAAGACAAAGATAAAGATTCTGGTGGCAATGCAGAGTAAGTATTTCAAAGTTAATATACAATATGTATATCAAACATGTTTTTAACTTTGTTTTTGTTATAGTCATCGGCATCGTAAAACTGAACAGGAAGAAGATGAAGAACTATTGGCTGAAGATACTCAAAATAAAGAAATCTTTCGTTTTGAAAGTTCTCCCACTTATATTAAGAATGGTGAACTACGTGATTATCAAATACGTGGTTTAAATTGGATGATATCATTACATGAAAATGGCATCAATGGTATTTTGGCCGATGAAATGGGTTTGGGTAAAACTTTACAAACCATTTCGTTGTTGGGTTATCTTAAGCATTTCAAGTAAGTTTTCGAAAATATATTTTCGTCTGTTTCTGTCCTTTTAGGAAAAACGTTAAGAGAATGAAAAACTGGTATTGACCATTGACTTGACATATGCAAATATATATGGTAATACTTTACCCACCGACAGAAACTTATTTACTTAGGAAAATTAAAAAAAACATAATCCAATACTTTCATAATACACTCAATGTTTAATTTATTCCTTAACTTATTTTTCTATTTCCAGAAATTCCCATGGTCCCCATATCGTTATTGTTCCCAAATCAACTTTACAAAATTGGGTTAATGAATTCAAAAAATGGTGTCCATCATTGCGTGCTGTTTGTTTGATTGGTGATCAAGATGCTCGTAATACATTTATACGTGATGTTCTCTTACCCGGTGAATGGGATGTGTGCGTTACTTCCTACGAAATGTGTATACGTGAAAAGTCGGTCTTTAAGAAATTCAATTGGCGTTATATGGTCATTGATGAAGCTCATCGTATTAAAAATGAAAAATCAAAATTATCTGAAATTTTGCGTGAATTTAAAACTTCAAATCGTTTATTAATCACCGGTACTCCATTGCAAAATAATTTGCATGAATTGTGGGCTCTATTGAATTTCTTGTTGCCTGATGTTTTCAATTCTTCAGAAGATTTTGATGAATGGTTCAATACCAATACCTGTTTGGGTGATGATGCTCTTATACAGAGATTACATGCTGTTTTAAAACCATTCTTGTTGAGACGTCTTAAATCGGAGGTAGAAAAACGTTTAAAGCCGAAAAAAGAAATTAAGATCTTTGTTGGCCTCTCCAAGATGCAACGTGAATGGTATACAAAAGTTTTAATGAAAGATATTGATATTGTGAATGGTGCTGGCAAAGTGGAGAAAATGCGTTTGCAAAATATTCTCATGCAGTTGCGTAAATGTACTAATCACCCTTATTTGTTTGATGGTGCCGAACCTGGTCCACCCTACACCACCGACACACATTTGGTGTATAATTCAGGTAAAATGGTTATTTTGGATAAATTGTTGCCCAAATTACAGGCTCAAGGATCCAGAGTATTGATATTTTCTCAAATGACCAGAATGTTGGATATTTTGGAAGATTATTGTTTGTGGCGTTCATATCAGTATTGCCGTTTGGATGGTCAGACGCCCCACGAAGATCGTAATAGACAGATTCAAGAATTTAACATGGATAATAGTACTAAATTCATTTTCATGTTGTCAACCAGAGCTGGTGGTTTGGGTATTAACTTGGCCACAGCAGATGTTGTAATTATTTATGATTCTGATTGGAATCCTCAAATGGATTTGCAGGCTATGGATCGTGCTCATCGTATCGGTCAAAAGAAACAAGTACGTGTTTTCCGTTTCATTACCGAAAACACAGTAGAAGAAAAAATTGTCGAAAGAGCTGAAGTTAAATTGAGGCTTGACAAGTTGGTCATTCAACAAGGACGCTTAGCCAGTAATACCGGCAATCAATTGAACAAAGACGAAATGTTAAACATTATTCGTTTTGGTGCCAATCATGTGTTTGCCTCTAAGGATTCTGAATTGACCGATGAGGATATTGATACCATTCTTGAGAGAGGTGAAGCTAAAACGGCTGAAGAAAAGGCTAAACTTGATTCTTTGGGCGAGAGTTCTTTGCGTACTTTTACTATGGATACACCCAACAACGATGGAGCTCCTTCTTCGGTATACCAATTTGAGGGAGAAGATTATCGTGAAAAGCAAAAAATGAATGCTTTAGGCAATTGGATTGAACCACCCAAGAGAGAGCGTAAAGCAAATTATGCTGTAGATGCTTATTTCCGTGAGGCTTTACGTGTCTCCGAACCAAAAGCCCCAAAAGCTCCACGTCCGCCCAAACAGCCAATTGTACAAGATTTTCAATTCTTTCCGCCAAGATTATTTGAAATTCTTGACCAGGAAATCTATTACTTCCGCAAAACCGTGGGCTATAAGGTACCCAAAAACCCCGAACTAGGATCTGAAGCTACTAAGGTTCAACGTGAAGAACAACGTAAAATTGACGAAGCCGAACCCTTGACAGAGGAAGAATTAGCCGAAAAGGAGTCGTTACTTACACAAGGTTTTACTAATTGGACCAAACGTGATTTCAATCAGTTCATTAAAGCCAACGAAAAATATGGTCGTGACGATATTGAAAATATCGCTAAAGATGTTGAGGGCAAAACCCCTGAAGAGGTGATTGAATATAATGCAGTATTTTGGGAAAGATGTCATGAATTACAAGATATTGAACGTATTATGGGACAAATTGAAAGGGGTGAAGCTAAAATACAACGACGTTTATCAATTAAGAAAGCTTTGGATCAAAAGGTAAGCAAGCATAGAAAAAAATAAATATAATCTTGATTTTGTATATTTTATTTATTCGCATATATTTTATGTTTTAGATGTCTCGCTATAGAGCACCATTCCATCAATTGCGTTTACAGTATGGCAATAATAAGGGTAAAAACTATACTGAAATTGAGGATAGATTTTTAGTTTGCATGTTACATAAATTGGGCTTTGATAAAGAAAATGTTTACGAAGAATTACGAGCAGCTATAAGGTAAGTTATTATTCATTTTAATGGTAATGATTAGTAAGCTGATAGAATTAATATAAATTTGTTTATTAATTTAACAATAATTGCTGAAAAATATCAATTCTAAATACTTAAAAAGATTAAAGGTCCAATCAACAGTGCGTTCTTAAAAATCAAACTTTTTGCCTAATTTTTTTAATAAAAAACATGTTGAAAAAAATTATAATCAGGTATGTGATGAAAATCGAATTCGACATAAAATCGAGAAAATGCTGGTCAAAGATGTGATGAGCTTATTTTTTTATTACCGATTTCAAATTCCATTCCGTTCTATGGAAAAAGAAAATGTTTTGCTCAAACCTTGTTTAAAACAATTAAAAATCCCTCCTTATTTAATCGAAAGTGCGAATGTTATATGCGGCTCGTCCGAATCTATTATACTCAAATTTTACATTATAAATAAGGTTGGTTGATACAACAGACACCCTGTCTTTCTAATATTCGATCCATACTGGAGGTGGGCGGTAA
>MINK01020336.1:521-13325 GCA_001735545.1 Phormia regina
CCAGGTCTTCCGTGCAAAAACGAAATTACTAGCATAAACAGAGCCTTCAGAAACTCGAAACCCGGTTAAGCATATCTCCGCCATTTATATACCGATCTTACTGAATTGCAATAGCAAAATTGTCGAAAGGATATTAGATCGTTTGATATATATATTGAATATGTAAGTTATCGGTGACCTACATAAACGCCATTTCAACCGACTAAAGTTCATGGTCATATTGTCATCAGTTTTTACAAGGATCCAGGAAATATCTTGGAAATTACGAACTAAATTACAAACTTATATATGCCCTTTACACATGTGGTAATCTGTGCGAAATTGACATCATACTACATAGGTAAATGTATAAAATTATTGGAATGCTACTATTTCAGCCTTATAGATTTGTGCTAAATCATAAAATTTGAGGAAATCATTCTATTTTCCTCCTCCAAAAACTTGATCTAGATCCGCGTCTGATGTAGATATATCATTTTAAAATTTCAATGGAATCAATATTTTGTTATAATACCAACCGAATACAAAAATGTGTGTTAATATTTTTTCGATCTCACTTCTTATTATAATGTACTCTATTTACTTGGAAAATTTTAATAATCTACACTTTTTATAATAACTAAGAAAAAAATAAAACAAACTAAGTACAATATTTTTTATTTGATATTTCTCTTAACAAAGTGCAAATTGTTTTAATACTTTTTTTCTGCGGTATTTTTTATTATTTTCATAATTTTTTTTTTGCATGTTTTTGGCGCTTAAATTCATATATTTAATGGCGTCATCTTGTAAGCCATATTGCTGTTAGTGCTTCGAGTATCTAGCGGTAGCTGTCTTTCTACTCAAACAATTGTTACGTTAGGAAAACATCTTATACCTCCCATGGTGGTTGTTTTCAATGATTTCAGTTTTTTTTTCGTTACATTTTGAGGTTGTGACAATGAAAGTAACGTGTAAAACACGTGTAACACTCTTTCAGTTCTTGTACTCTATTATTTTTATTTTATTTTTTTTATTTCGTACAGATACATTTTACTGCTTGTAACGAATGTATATTTTTGGATATAATGGGTTGCTCCAGCTATTGTTGTTGGAGCGTTTGTGTGTGTGTGTGTGTGGAGTTAGTAATATAATATAGTGTAATGTAGTTTAGTAGATGGTTACATGTACGAATAAGTACAATATAACTTTTGTTTATAAACGTTGTTTAACGGCAATTTTAAATGGAAAAACGACAAAACACAGCAACAACAACATCACCAATAACAAAAAGAGATGAAATGAAAAAAATCTTAACATATGTATAGGTAAATGTATGTATGAATGGTTGTTTGAATGAAGCACTTGTTTTACAAAACCTTCCAATGTTGTTGTTTTTCCGCTGCTCTAGAAACCAAAAAAAGAAAAAAATCACAATAATAGAGAAAAATGAAGAAGAAGCTTTGTTCACATTCGCAAATTGCTTTTACTGTACAACTGGCAACAACAATGAATGTTGTTAGTGATGTTGATGTCGGTGATAAAGATGATGGTGATGGGTTTTTTTTATTAAAAAAATTTTTGAATTTCTTTCATATCACACCAATGGGAATTGGTATAAAGGCACAACGTATTTAAATAATACAATTAAAGTCGATATATCCTATATTAAAAAGGATAATTATTTATTTGTAAATTAAACTCTTGGATATCGAAATATATTTTTTTATGTCCGGAAACATCACCCGATAACCTTAACATTAACTTTTTAAAGATAATTTCATTAAAATTTTATAGAAACTATTGTAACGAAAATTTTACCTTCTGAATGTACAATTTTCGATCACAATTTTATTTTTTTAATAAATTGACAGCTTTTAACAAAATATAAAGAAAATTGAAAGATTTGTATATAAAAATATAGAAATAAAATAAATTTAACTCAATTTTCAACAATTTTCAGCCCATTTTGTCTATTTATGAAAAAGCAGTAATCATTCATTTTGATGATTGGAGCAAAGTCAATTAAAATTTAATTAATATATGTAATTTCGTAATAGAAGTAGATTTTTTAATTTTTCTTTTTGTTAACGTTAAGTTTTGCTCTTTAAAGTAAAAATTAATTTCTTTATTTTTTTTTTTTTTCATATATTTAAAATGTGTTTTAATATGAAAAATAAATAACGAATAATTCCGGATTTTAAATTCATCGATCCAATAATTTACACTTAAGCTAAAGTTTGAGGACTATATTGCCATTATCATCACACTTTAGTGCGATTAAAAATTGGTCCTTTCAAAAGGACCATATATAGCGTAAACGCGGCAACATCTGAATGAAACTGTTTTTAAAAGTAAATATTAAGAGACGTTTCCAAAGTCCAATTTTATTTTTAGGGTTTTATTTAGTAGCATATTTCTTAACCAAAGGTTTTTATAATTAAATTTGAAGTAATGTAAAGAATGCGATCGAAAAAATCTTAACATATATTAAATTCAAAAACTTGGAAACGGTTGATCATAGAGTTTTCATTGTTTTTACGTTTAATTGATAATATACTATGAACTTTTAAGACCTTTCTTGACAACCCTTTCACTATCAAGTTTCCGCCACTTTTTTCTAACAGTCAGCCCTTCTCCTTTTAAAATCTTCGACATTTTGGGACGCTTCTTTGATCCTTTTCAATTCTCTTTTTACAAAAGACCAATATCTAGTCTTATCTCTGGATAACTTTTAGAATTGACTTCTCTTGGTCCAATTGTTTTGGTACCACTCCAGAGCGTTTTTAAGTAGTATCATGATGCCAAATCGGAACAAAAATATGTGGACCCATTGTGTTCTCTTATGAAAGGAAAAATATTTTTTTCAACCATTATCTGTTGAATTTTCGGTATTTATAGAACCCAGTGTAACAAATCTTGCCAAACCAGAAACTCTTTCGGAAAGTTGGATTCTAAACTCGGTCCTAAACTTATCTTAACATATCCTCGAGCATTATGCGCATACAATTCTGACCCGGAAGCTCCAAAAATCTTTCAGTAATTACGTTTCGTCGTGCCTTTTTACAACATGAGAATTATTGTATGAAATGTGATTTTAGTTTCCGGGCCCTATTCTTGGTATCTAGATTTTTTTACTACATTCCAGTTTTGAACATTTAACACTTTATATGTTTTCAACTACGCATTAGCATTAACTTTTCGCACCAAATAGCTTGGCCTCCAAAATATCATGTGGATCTTTTTTCTCTCCGAACCTTGTTCCTGATACTACTTAATAACATTGGAAACATTTTGACAGCAGACATTTAATACTTTGACTAATTATTTGTAGAACCAGTTTGGATTTTATTGAATTTTTTGTAATAATTTATAGCACGTACATCATTTTCGCCGATCATTTTGATCAAATTTACAACAACACAACATGACTGTCATTGGAAATAATAACTGACGTATTTTTCAAAGATAATTAGATTAAAAGAAAAAAATAAATATTGCTTCCACAAAGTTATGAGGCAAAACGTGTGTAAGCACTCCTTACTTTACTTTTAATATCTGCCCTTGTTCAAATTTCCCATACTGTTATCATTTGCCAAATAAATGTAAAATATTTTCGCTACGTTCAAACGCTAAATGCTTGTTATTAAAAAAAAAATAACACAAAAACATCAAAATACGTGTAATTTTTATTCCTCATACTTGTACAACAATTGTCAAATGTTGACATCTTTTCTTTTTAATGTATATGTGTGCGTTTGCCATATTGTTTTAGTTGTATTGTATTTCTGTCTTATTTCTTATTTAAAAAACAATTTTAATAAAAACAACTTTTTTTTTACTTTTACTGCTTCGTCTCCATTCATTCACTTGCTGAGATTCCCCATTCACATTATGCAAACGGTTCGAGTCCTTTTTGTGTGTTTTTTTTTTTGCAAAATGCTCCACATTGTTTCAAAGTTTTCTTTGACTGTTGTTTTTGTTGTTTATTTACTTTTTACTTTCTAATTGAAATACTTTTAATGTTTATTTATTTAATTAATTGTAAGTAAAAAGTTGCGACGTGATTTTTCCTTCCAAACTCCTAATTAGTTTAATTAATTATCAACACCTCCCTAATAAGAAAATTTCAATATGAATCCTGTTAAATTCTTAAAAATTTATAAAGTATTTTTCTCTTTTATCTATTTTTTATTGTAGACTAGAGTACAAATGTTTCATTTAAAGTGTATCCATCTTAATTTTGTTTTACTTCTTTTTATTCTTATAGATAGAATGACTGTTGGAAATATTTTACAAAATAAATAAAACTTTTTATTTAATGAGAATGAAAATGGAGTTTTGAGTGCATCATAAAATGTAAGTTAAATAACAAATTATTTAATTTAATTAAAACTATATTTGAATTTTTATTTAATTTAATATATGGTAGCAATAGAAATTACTACAAATAGGAAAAATTTTAAAGCATAGAATAACATATAGAAACGAAATTCTCGATTGACAATTAAACAAAATTGTTGTTTTGTAAATAAAAATTAGTTTTTATTTCCTTTTGGAAACAACAATATGTATTTGATTACATGTAGTTTGTTGTTGCATGAGTTAGGTTTTTGACAACCGACTTAGGTTTTTGACAATTAGTTTCGTCTCTTCTTACTCTTTGTTTAAAATTAAAAGAAATTAAAAAAAAAATATATGGCAAGGATTTAGTTATTTTATTTATTTATTTATTATTATGTTTTTGTAAATACAATTTTTAAAACAAAGCAAAAATGTAAAAATAATGACAAGAAAATTTTACTTGTATCAAGTTAAGTTACTCTTTTCTATAAAAAATTATGTAAAATGATACCAAAATAGAAAAATTATATGAATGAGTCAACTCTTACTTATTGGTCTACATTTATTTGCAGCAAAATTATGTATTTAGATTTATTTATCTTATATGTATTCTTAGTAACTAAAGCATTCCATTGAGACCAAAAATATATCTTGGCATAGTGAAAAACATAACATAATAGTATTATTTATATATACATAAGTGTGTATGTATGTATATTTCATTCTAGTATTACGATTATCACCTGCCGGTGAAAATCATAAATCCATTCACAATAATTGACAGACAATTGACACATATAATATTCTTCATAAATCGGTCAATTAAAATGCAACAAAAGAAATACTTTTATTGAACTAGAAGTTCCCCAAGGCATTTTTATTTATTCACTACAAATGCAATAAAAACTATAGAAAGAAGAAAATAAAATAAAATAAATGATTTGAAATATGTTTTCAATTGAAAAGCATAACATTAATAACACCATAATTTAATGATTTCACTCAATAAACTTGAGTGTTTATTAAGACCAGTTTTTGCACAAATAAGAGTTGCCAGGTTTAATCTTTTTTGATACTTATGTGGGATTTTTTCAATTTGTTGCTGTAATAGTAGTAAAAATTGACACCTAACTTGTCACCAAAGTTCCAATTGAGAACAAGTTAACACAAACACACTATTGAAAAAGTATAAAATTGTCGAATTTTTATAAAAGTTTCATTTATATTAATCGACAATGAACGGAGCATCCTATGACCTTTCCTAAAGGGCTAATAAGCCAATCTATGATAGGTCATGTAAAAGTGACAGGTTCCTCGAATATTATGTTTCGGAATTGGTACCGGTCTCTAATCTAGGGTGATTTTAGACTGTGGGACATTTATGTGATCTATGCTTAAATATGGACCTATCCTTTTGAATTTTGTCGTTGCGATTTAATTTAACTTAAAACATAATTGTGTCGTATTTTTGAAATAGTTACATTTGTGTTGAAACCATTTTACGGAGAACATTTTTATAGGTTATAACCGATTTCGTTTTTATATACTTTTATATATACTTTACATACTGTACTTTTTTTAAATGGTCATTATGGTCACACAGCTATACAGACAGAGTTTAGGAAGATTTTCAAATAACATTCAAAAGAGTTAATTATCTAGTGGGCAGAATCGATAATTTTTGGAAATATATCTGTAACTTCTGATTGGTTGATTAGATGTGCTAGAAATTTGTACAATGTTAGGATGGGGTACCCTATAAACTGCTGTGGTACAGAGCTAAATGGGTTTAGAATAGGGTACTCCTGAAATATATTTTTTTAATCGTTTGCTAAATTTTTATTTCCCGTTATTAAAGTTTTATTTATATTAAATGACACTAAACCTGTCCTGTTGCATCAGTCGTGTGATCTGTCCAAGGGTCTTATAAGTCCGCCTTCGTATAAAAATAAAATCTTTGTTAGTAAAGCTATCTCAAAATTTTGTTTGTATAAAATATTAAAGTTTAATGATTTTAGTAAAATAAAATCCCACAATGGTTTTTTTTACGTTTTCTGCTACAAAATACCCATTTTTTCTGAAATCCCGTAGATTTTGATTAAAAAATATTAACAACAATTTTTTGATTCTTAAAGTGTATTCAGTTTGCGATTCGTGTTTTGGGACTGTAAAAAATTTAGACTTAATTCAAAACTTTCATTTAAAATGGGTCAAATTCGGGAGGTTGTGTACCTTGACCACTTAAGTTATTGGGGTTGTTTAAAAAAAAAGAAAATAGTGCAGATACTTTTTCGACACAAAAAGACGTGATTTTTGACATTATAAAATTATTTAGATATCGACTTCAATTTCTTTAAATTAGTTAATCAAATAATAAAACGAATAAAATCGGTCGGAAATACAAGGATATATATGAAAAAACTCGACCAGAAACATGAAAAATTAAAGTACTTAAAAATTCAAGCGCAAATCTCAACAATTATAAGAAAATTAGAATAATATATATAAAAAATTTTAAAATCGGACAAGAAACAAAATTTGACAAGTGATTAAAAAATTGTTAAAATTTGGGTTACTTTAGATCCGCCCTGAGGGATCTGTTTTTTCCATCTTGCTATCTTAACATTGTACATACATATACCAAATTGCACATAAATTTAACCAGCCCATCAGAACTTAACAATCTTTTTCCAAAAATTTTTGATTCTGCCCCATTGTGCCTATTTTGAATACCAAACAAACCTTAAATAATATAAATATTTCAGGCAAATTTTGATCCCCTAGGTTATCCCGTTCGAGCCTTATCCAACTTTCAACAGACGGACTGACATAGCTAGATTGACTCAAAGTTAACCATGACCCAGAAACTATGTTTTCGACATCTTACATACAGAATGACAAAATAACTTATATTTCAATGTATACGATTATTTATTCACCGGTCATAGCTTTTTAGTGCACAGTCCAGGTGTAGAGTATTACATCTTCTGGCTTATTCCGCTACATAGTCATACTACTATAGCTCGAGTTAGATCATGAATGAAATTATAACAAGTGTATTATTATTTTCGAAAATTTTTGAGTAAGAGAGACAAATTATCTAAAAACATACATATGTATTTGATGAGAAAGAGAATAGAAAAACAATGTTGTCGATTTTTTTGTGGCCTTTACCTGCATTAACAATTTTTGGAGCGCAAACCATCAACAAAACAAGTAGTAGCGGGCCAACGAAATGCAAACCGGTGTTTGATCAAACAACCGAGACACACATACGAACACTCCCAAGAATTTCTCACAATTCATTGCTGCTGTTGTTGTTGTTGTCGGTGGTGGTATTAGTTATAGTATCTTGTGGATGTTTTTTTTTTGGATGTTAACTTTCTTTCGTTTGCTTTTTGGTTTGGTAAACAAACATCAGTAGTTCCAGCACTCCGATCTAAATGATCGTGTGTGTACAAATGATCAGCAACAACCAATTTCGAATACATGTTATGTTTATGTTTTGCTTGTTTATTTTTGTAGTTTAGTTTTTAGTCAAACATTGTCGTGAACGGTTGGTTCGCTAGTACGGATTAAAGTTACTTTTAGTTAAAACGTTCGTTGAAAAATTAACGTGTTTCTTTTTTTGTATCGTTTAAACGTGTTTTTTTTTGTGTTTTTTATTTATTATTGTGTTGTATGCAATTATTGTTTTGGGCACGTCTTGATGTCAATACGCATAACTGGTGCATAAGAAAACGACGGGTCTGTTGAG
Organism: Phormia regina; assembly: GCA_001735545.1. Classification (NCBI taxonomy): domain Eukaryota; kingdom Metazoa; phylum Arthropoda; class Insecta; order Diptera; family Calliphoridae; genus Phormia; species Phormia regina. The sequence goes on from MINK01020336.1 coordinate 8,602, forward strand.
TCAGACAATCGTAGCATTTGTTTATTCCGCGAAACAATTTGTTTTTCTCTATTACCATTTTTGTGTGCAAAATAATTAAATGATTAGAGATACATAAAAAAGATAAATATTGGCCGTTGTTTACAATAGTCACAAAAAAAAAAAAAAATAACCAAGCATTAAAGAATTGAATNNAAAAAAAAAAAAAAAAAAAAAAAAAAATAATAACCAAGCATTAAAGAATTGAATGCTGATCACGTATGTAGAACAAACAGACGATATACTCGTAAATACATGCAACAAAATCATATAATAAACAAACAACCTGCCACATATATTGTACAAGTAATTACAGTAAATTTTATCAACTTACCACTCACTCAATTGTCGTTGATATTGCAGATAAACACCCTAATTGAGTAAAGAAGTGTCTTATTTTTTTTTTTTTGTGATTTGAATTGATCGTTTTTTCACGATTAAATGTCAATTAGTTTATTGCTCATTTCTAACGAGTCTACTGTCCACACTCACTCGCAATGACCTACATTATAGTGTTTATCTAGTAATTGTTGGAAGAATTAGTTAAAACAGCAATAAAAACAAATAAATAATTATGACAAATAGTGATAAATCATCAGCAGTTGTAACACCCAAAACTACTTTGGGAAAACGTGCAGCTAAGAAATTATGGAAATTATTAACGATTAATCAAAACACCAGTGCAAATCCTTCTTTCTTTGAAATCGGCTCAAAGACATGTCGTGACATGACAATGCAAGAAACGTATCTAAATGATAAAGCCTCTACGGTATCTAATATTTCAACGAAATATTCCACAACCAATTCAACGGTTGATTCAAATTCTCAAAAATCCTCAACATGTACACTTAATGAGGCAGCAAAATTATTTCCACGCAATATGCCAAGTATCAGACGCAGTCGCCGACGCTTGAAGCAACAAGCAACTACCCCACAACATAGTCGAGAATCATCAGCTACCAAAGGAGTCTTGAATACGTCACACAAAAGTGCCTTTGCTAGAGTTGCAACAACTCAAAGTCTTGGGGAAACGACTGAAAAGCCAGAAAAATCCAAAAAATCATGCAGCAAAACCAAAATGACACCGAAAAGACTAAAAGCAAATTGTTCAAAAAATCGCCTCAAATCACCTACAATGCCAACAACACTCAGGAGGAGCACGATCAAAACTAGTCAACAACAAGTGTTGTATGCCAAGAAAGCTATAGTCACACCACCAACAACAACTCCAACTAAATCAAAAACAACAATGACAACAGGAGTAGCAACATCTTTATCCAACAATACCTCAGTTAGTTCTGTTCAACATAAACATTCTCGTGATCTTTCACAACAATCCAGTCTCATCAGTTATGATTTAAGTTGTGCAACCAGTCAGCAAAGTCTACAGCAGACACATACGGCCATCACTTCAAATGACAATGTCAAATACCCAGTTGGCCAAAACATGTCAGATGACACATTTCTATCATCTGGCATTTCGTGTCCCAGTGAGACTCACTCTGAAGCAAGTGCCACTAATTCACCAACATTTTATCAAACGTCCATAACTCGTCAGACAATTGGCAAAGCATTTCAATATACAAACGTCAGCAGTAGTGGTAATGGTCTTCTTAAAAGAAACATTAATAGTGCAACAGGTTGTTGCAACAACAATACTAACAATAATAATAATAATCATGTTCTAGATAATAAAAGTAGCAACAATAATGATCAGATTGTTAAACATACAACAATGACAACAAATAACAATGCAAACAACAATGTTGACGAAGATGAAGAAGATATTTTGATTTCTATGGAATTGGCCATGATAACTGGTGGTGCCACAACATTCAACACTAATAAAACCTCTAAACCTCCTACAAATCCAGCTGATCCATTGGCCGTAATGGATCTACATAATTTGAATAAATGCCGAAATCGTAATGCTGTTTGGATGCATGCTACCTCAATCCATGATGATCATCAGTTGTCTGATATTGAGGAACAATTATACAAAATTGAAATGACAGCTACAACAACGTTAACAACAACAGCAACCACGATGACCACAACATCAACATCATCATCGTTAACTGTTCAAAATGCTAAATCAAACATTGATCCCCATGAAATGGGCCATAAAAACGCCGCTAAACAAACGCTTCTAACAAAGTGAGTTTAAGTTATTTCTTTTAATTGATTTTTATTGTTTTGTCTTCGGTTTCTATTGAGACAAACTCCTATATAAGTCGTTTAGTAGTAGTAGTAGTAGTGGTAGTAGTTCTTTTCCATATTAAGTAACCAATTTAATTTGAATTTGTCGCTGTTTTATTGGTCATTAAAAGATCTTTTTTTCAGTTCTTATTGTATTTTTTTTACGATTTTAGTTTATATTGTTTTTGTTTGCAGGTTAATCTAATGGGATATTATGTAAGAATTAGTAATTTCCATTAATTAAAGTTTATTTATTATAATTTATTTTTTGTGTTATCATTTGTTTTGGCTGCTCTTTAAAATACTAGTTTAGTTTTAAAATGTTTATGACGTAAAATCATATTTTCCCATTATAATAAATTTTATTTGATTTGATTTACATGGATTTAAGTACTTTTTCAATGCATATATGTATATATGTAGATCTCATAAGTGCTTCTATTAAGAAAACTAATATTATAAATAAAATATGATTTTGTGATCGTTAATTGAAATGATTTGATGATACTATGAATATTTATAAAATTAGATAGAATTAATTGAAGAATGTGATAAAAAAAATATTGGAAACATTTTATAAATTATTCAGTATTGGAAATAATTTTATGGGCATAACATTAGTAGAGATCAAAATTCTCTAAAATTAATGTGATACTTTTGTGCATAAAATAATTATAACTTTTCCATGTTGTTTTGTTAAACATGAAAGTGTGTAATAACTCATTTTTTCTATCATTCTATATATCATACTGGATTTTCCTGGTGGGCTTCCTTTTCCTATTTACAAATTTTTTATAATATTATTTCTACTTCATATTAAGACTTTCACGGAATTATACCTTTCAATATGCGAAAATTAAATTTTTTTCTATGAGAGCTTCCCATATCCCAGGACTGTTTTTTTATTCAATGAAATATTTTAATGAATTAGTTCCCATAAAATTTGTCCAAATTTACCATTAAGAATGTTTACTTTGCAGGGGGAGTGCGGGTTTCCCTTATTCTACCCGTCCCATTTTCAACTTAAATTGTGGGAATTATTGTGAAAGTTATTTATGCAAAATTTTAAAGCTTTTGCTGCAAAATTTGTAAATATATGCCATATTAATTGTATGTGGGCACCATTTCCCCTTTTCCTCTCCATTTCATTACATTTTGATGTCATAGTATTTAATTTATTCCATAATTACTTTTTTCTATGTCTGGAGATGCTATTTCCCCTGGTGCTATCATTTTCATCATATTAATAAAGGATGTTATTACCCCAGGCGCGGATCCAACTGAAGCTTTTGGGGGAGGAAAATAGTATGATTTTCTCAACTATTTCCTTAAAATTTATGTTCTATTATATATTTTCCATTAAACATTTTAATTTTTGGGAAGGGAAATTTCCTTTTTTTCCCTCCCCGTAGATCCGTGCCTGTATTACCCCAAAATTTTAAGTCATGGAAAACTTAATTTTTTGCGTAGTTTTGCGCGAATAAACATTCAAACTTGGGAGCAAATAATTTATATTGTTATGACATTTTCAGTGGAATGTTTTCCGTGACTTATAAATATTTTCCAGGATGTTGAGTGAAACTTTCGATAAAAGATTTATCCGTTTCAGAACAAATAAATCATTTTGGCATCGATTTGTTAGTGCACATTTCTGCATATTTTACACTTCACGGCATATTTTGGCATTTGGTGATTTTAAGTGCATATATGTAGCATATTTTTAGATCATATTTAAACCTTTTAGAGCATATTTGGACATTTTAAAAATATTTTGTTATCAAAATTAAATAGGTCGAATATTTATTTAATTTTGATTGAACAGAAAGTCGAAGAACGATACATAGATTAATATTTTTTTAACTATAATTGTAACAACAAGATTGAAGATATGATTAAAGTTAATGTTGAAAAAACGATATTTTTGTGCAGTGAATAAAACTTTGGAAAGTGGAAAAAAACTTTAAGATTTTTGTAAAAGTAATCCCACAACTCCTTAAAAAAACGAAATTCCAAAAATGTTTTTTTTTTCTCATTTTCGGCTATAAAATCCACATCTTTCCGAAATCCCGCAGGTTTTGATTGATAACTTTTAAGAACATATTGCAGATTCTTGAATTAAATTCCGTTTGACGATTTATGCTTTGGACTTTTAAAAAAATGTTCACTAAAATCAAAGCTTTTATTTAAAATCGGCCAAATTTGGGAGGGTGTGTATCTTAACTGCTTGAGTTATTAGTCTGGTTTTTTATTTTACAGCCATCTCTATGAAGATACCTTCCAGAAAAGTATAAAACTATTAGATATTGTTAAAGAAAATTTTGTTTAAGAGAAAAAGTAGTGTACATACTTTTTTGACCAAAAAACATTTATTTTATTTATAAAATCGTTTATTTTTGATCTCGGTAAAGATATCGACTTAAATTCTTTTTATTCAATAGATAATTTTGTTCTTTAACTAGTTAAAAAGGGGTATTTAAATCTGTTGGAAATACTTTTTATATTAAAAA
>MINK01020352.1:0-10849 GCA_001735545.1 Phormia regina
AAACATATATTACAATCATAGTATGTTGCTCTTAGTTTATGGTCACCAGAACCATATTTTTTCTCTGCGTGTGGTCACTTCACAAATTCATAGTAAATATTAACTTAACATGAAGATAGTTAGGATCCAGAGGTCTTAAACATAAGCCAATATATCAAGTTTTTCCATTTTTTTTTTCTAAAATCTAAGAATTTTCCAAAATTAAAAAGAATTGTATTTAGAATAAAAATCTATTTTTTGTTAGATTTTTTCCTTCGATTTTATATTAAAAATTTTAATGACTTATTTACGTTTTTTTCTCTCTTTCACTTACAGAAATACACTGGCAAATGTACATGCAATGCGTCTGATATCCTAGAAGCCATCAAAGACAACGATGTATTAAGAGAAACATTAAGAGGTCCACCAGGACTGCCGGGTAAAGAAGGCAAAACTGGAGCTCCAGGACGTACGGTAAGATGAACTTAATTATATATTAAAAAAATAAAATTAGAATAATATTTAAAGATAAAAACTATATTTTTTATAAAAATAAAACATAAAACTTTTAACAAAAATTTTAATAAATTTTCATTAAATTTTTTTTTTTTTTTCGTTTTTAATGACCATATTATTGTAAGAAGTAACTCCTTTAAATTTTTATTAAAATTTTATTTTTGGATAAAACTTTAATATGCAAATTATAGGAAATTAATTACTACTTCTCTATAATAATGTGGCTTCTTAATATTTTAAAATTTGTTATTTATTATTTGAAATCAAACACAATTTATTGAATTATATATCTAATTTTATTTAAAATCATTGTTTTTATGAATAATATTTGAGTTTTTTTTTTTAACTTCTGGTTATTAGTTATTTTAAAATTTTATGTTGAAAGTTTTATGAAAAAAAAAAGAAACAGAAAAATTCATTTTCATACCAACATACATATGTCATAAGGTTCTAACTAGCATTTTATGTTTTTTCATGAAAATTACAAAAACAAAATTCAAACAAAACATTGTCCTTCCCCCGTTTTGCTTTGTTTCAGATGAATATAACGATTGAGGTAAACATGAGTATTGATTACAATTGGCTTTCTCTTTAACATGATTAACATCTAACAATTTTTAATATAATATCAAAATTTTATTAAAAACTAATTATTTAATAATAAATCCTACTAATTGTAGTAGAATGTATATTAAAAAAAATATATTAAAACAATTACAAATGCAACTAAAATTATAGTAGTTATTAATAATAAATTGTTTTTAACATTTTACCATTAAAATTATCAATTTCCAATATTAAATTTAAATGCATTTAAAACAAATATAATACTAATTTGGTGAAGGTTTAATACGAAATTAGTGTTATAGAGATATTGCATAGTGTTTTTTTAAAAGCAGTAATGCTATAAAAAATATTCAAATTAAAATAACTAAAAAAAAACTGCTTTGGATTTCTAGCATTAATGGTCTATTCCAATAACTATTAAAAGTTTAATGTTTATGGGAAAACAAAAATCATTTATTTAAAAATAATTTTAACTCAAAAGAAATCAAAACTTCACTTTAAATCTTTGATTTATTTATAAATAGAAGTGAAATAGATTTCTTTATAGTACAAACATTTCTATTAATCATGTTGTATCAACTGTAAACACTGTGTCATTACCAAACTAATCATAAAATAACTTTTACTTTAAAAAGTTGAATAAAATTATAATGAAGTCAAAAATATTAATATTATATTGGTAGCTTAAAAAGTTTTTGTGGGTTTCAAAAGGCAATAACACAATTCGTTATAGCTGTATTGTATAGTATAACTAAACAAGTACCTCTGTGTCTTTCATTTTCCTATGTCTGCTTTTAAATGTATCCTAGCAATTACTATTCTAGTCACAGTTTAACTGATGATGTCTTCAACATCATCATCATATAACTCATCTCCAAACGTTTTTCCCTGGGTTTTACATTTATATGAATTATTAGTTAGGGGTATACAAAATTTCTTATGAAAACATTAAATACATTTCTAGATTTCTATGATAGTAAATTTTAATAAATAATTATGTTCACATGTTAAGTTTTATATTTCAAAATTATTCAAAGAAAAAAAAAAAATATATTAAAAATATATGGAACTGCAAGATTTATTAAGTTATAGGTCGAAATAATAATACCCTTTTAATCAGTTTTCTATGGCTATATAAAATAATTACTATGATTGTATTTAAACAATATTTGTTTAAAGGTTTTTTTTTATAATATTGTGATAAATGAAATTCTAATGTTTGAATATTTCAACTATAATATAATATCCGCAATTATAAAAATTATTCCAGTGACTATGATATTATGAAAAAATATAATAAACATGGCCAAGATTTTGCTTAAGTTTTTTTGTAATATTATGGTTATTGAAATAATTTATATAATTATAGCAAACATATTATAGTTGCAATAATCAAACAATTCTTTCCTTGATCAAAACACTTTGCTTGTAATCTTAATAAAATTTGTCCTTCTATTCAAATCTAATATAATATAGAAGAGCATAATATTAGTGATTTTGAGAAACATATTTTAAGATATCTATAAAAATAATTTGGTTGCCAACACGAATATTTCAATACTGCAACCGAAACATAATATCTGTATTTATAAAAATTATTCCAGTAACTCTGATATTATGAAAAATAATAATAATAATAATAATAGTAAACATGACCTAAATTTTTCTGAAGCCTTTTTAATAATATTTTGGTAACTGAAATAATTTATATGATGGCAGAAAATAATCAAACAATTCGTTCCTTGATCATTGGTTTGTAATCCTTATTAAAAGTGTCCTTTTGCTCAAATGTAAAATAATATGGTAGAGCATTATATTAGTCACTTTGAGAAACATATTTTATGATTACTAGAAATATAATTTGATTACGAAAACTAATGTTTTATTAATGCAACCATAATACAATATCTGCAGTTATAAAAATTATTTCAGTGAGTTTAATATTATAAAAAAAAAACTAATAATAAACATGACCAAGGTTATGCTAAAGATCTTTTATAATATAACTTTATAGTTGCAATAATCAAACAATTCTTTCCACGATCAAATCATTTTGGTTGCAGTCTTAATAAAAGTTGTCCTTCTACTCAAATCTAAAATAATATAGAAGAGCATAAAAATAATTAGGTTAACAAAACTAATATTTATTTATTACAACCATAATATGGTTTCTGAAATTATAAAAATTATTACAGTGACTATGGTGTTATGAAAAAAATAATAGGCACGATTTGTTTATGTAACAATATTTTTATTAATGTTCAATATTTTATTTCCTTGTGAATAAAATAAAAAAATAGTACCAAATTTTTTCTCGAGGGCCAAAATTGCTATTGAAAGGCCTTGAAATTAAGTAGTAAATATCACATTATATGGTAGGGGTTTGTAGCTTTAATTTGGTACCCAAAATAGTGATTTTATTTATAATAAGTACAAAAATAATTAGGTTAACAAAACTAATATTTATTTATTACAACCATAATATGGTTTCTGAAATTATAAAAATTATTACANNCCAAAATTGCTATTGAAAGGCCTTGAAATTAAGTAGTAAATATCACATTATATGGTAGGTCTTTGTAGCTTTAATTTGGTACCCAAAATAGACTCATATAGTATTTGTACACATTTTATACTTTTTTAAATATTTATCGTTCGGAACCTTAAAGTCCTATTGAAAGAAAATTTGATGTCCTGTTGAATAACGACTGCCAAAATATAATTTACTATTTCAATTAACAATTTCCGATTTTCAATTTTTGTTTTGATAATATTTTTTTAAGAATTATAAATTTCTTATCCAAATATCTTTTCACCAACCGAATGTTTATTTCGTATATTTATAAAAAATTTTAATATAAAACAATTCAGGTATGCAAACAGAAAACAAAGTAAACCACAAATGGAAAAATAACAAAATATTTATATATGTAAATGTAGAAAATGGAGAAATATAGAAAATACATACAGTGAAAGCTAGAAAATTACGATCCCAAAAACCCCAATTCAATTGAAGCTTAAATAAATTTCTTTGCAGCCTTAAATTATTTTAAGCAGAATTTTTTAAAATCATTAAAATATGATCTTGATGCTTTTTTTTCTCAGAAGAAGAATTTGTTAAAATGGTCTTGATCCATTTTTTTCAGAAGTTATTATTTATCATATATTAAGTGTCATCTGTCATTTTTGTTAAATAAAAGATCTTTCTTATTAATAATATAATTATTTTTTTTATCAAATATATTCCAAGTCTGTTCATATCTTCTTCATAGCTAATATATACTTTATTCTGTTCCAAATATATTTTTTATATAAATGTAATTATATCACTAGAGTTTCTACTGTCATTATAAAATGCATTTTATATTTATATGACAAGCATTAATGATAAAAATCTTGACAAAATAAAATGTAATGGAAATATGACTAAAACATACATATGATGACATTTCTCTTTTATAAATATTATCTGCTTGTTTTTTTTTTTTTTTTTTTTNNTTTTTTTTTTTTTTTTTTTTTTTGTGAAAAGCATTTGATTTGTGGATGAAATATTTTCTACTTCCATTACATTTTGATCTGCATCAGTTATAAATGTACAATTTTTTGAAAAAGTTTATTTACTATTTATAGAGAAGAAAATGATAAAAAGAAAAATCTTAACTTATAATTGTAAAATGTACAAAATATATATTATTTTTCTAATTTTCTATATCTATTTTAAATATAAAAATCTTTGAGAATAAAATTGATATGCTAAAACTAATGAAAGATTTTTAAAAGTACGTTTTTACTTGAAGTTATTTAATTTAAATCTAATTTAACTATATTTTTAAAATATATAAAAAAAAATAAATAAAAATAGTTTTCGCAAGCTTTTATTTTACTACAGTTGTTTTACATTTTTATATGTATGTGTATATGTATTAGTATTTTTATATGTCCAATTCTCCTGTTGTCTATTTTGTCAAGCTTAAAACACATTTATATATATATTTATGTAAAATTCTTACACACTTATAAAATGTTATTTATGTCAAAATATATTTAGTTGTAACAGGAAATGAATACATACAAAGGATAATAAGAGTAATGCATATGATCCCTGCAGTTTTAAAAGAGAAAAGTAGAAAAATATAAAAATAAATGCCATTGTCCTATGTTTATAATTCCCTTTATCGAGGCTGATAACAGATCTAGCAAGTTGAGTAATTGTGAATCCTTATATCTAGACATCCTTAAGGATTAAGTTCGTTTGTATAAGCGATATATAACTTTTTCTGTGTAACTTCCAATGGAATACCAACAATACAGAAATATAAATATGATGGTGATTAACATGACGTGAAAGAAACATATTATGATTGGAATGAAAATATTAAATATGGTTATGATATTGGAAAATGAAATGCTGCAATCTTTTTATATTATAATCGAGTTTTATCACTTTTATCGTAATAACACTTGCAAAAATTAACATATCATGTTTATTTTTAAAATTTTATAGTAATAGAAACAATAATATATTTACATGGTTAGCATAGTTTAGTTTTGATAAAAATTTAAGTTAAACATACAAATAAACACATTCTGGGCCCGTCGAGAAATTAGTTCGAGGTAAGATTGTGTGTCTATAATACAGCGGTTTTTTATAACTTCAGAAATACATAAACAAAGAAATTAACAATGTTGACAGGGAAAAGAATTTAAATTAATTCTGTAACATACTTATTTAATAAAAGTTAAGTTAGAAATCTATATACTTTAATTTTGTTATAATCTTTTAATTAAGGAGTGCGATCGAAAAATTCTTAACACAGGTTTTACCTCATAACTCTTTTCCGAAGCAATAATAAATTTTTGTTTGATCTATTTATCTTTGAAAAATGTGCCAGTTATTATTTTAAATGACAATCATGTTGATTTGTTGTGAGTTTGATCAAAATAAGTGACGTGCTATAAATTGTTAAACAATTTCAAACAAATCCAAGTAGGTTCTAAAAATAATTGGACACAGAATTATATATCTGCTGTCAAACTGTTTCCATTGCTATTATATAGTATCAGGAGAATTCGTCCATTGATAGGAAACATGGTTTGGGGAGAAAGAATCCACATCATACTTTGAAGGCCAAGAAAATAAATAATTCAAAATACTCAGGCTATTAGGTGCGAAAAGTTAATGCTAATGCGTCCAATACTTTAAAGACTAGAGTGCTGCAAAAACACGAAAATTAAAATTAAATTTCATACACAATTCTGATGCAGTGAAATGCACGACGAGAAGTGTTTGCTGACAGATTTTTTGCAGCTTCTTTTTCAAAATTTTGGTATTGGTGGTACATGAGGATATGTTAGATTTAAGTTAGGACCCAAAAGCAGTCGAAATTCCTACTTTGGCGTGATTTATGCAGTTGTGGCAAAAAGCACAATAAGTCCACTTACTTTTGCTCCGATTTAAGATCATGTTACTTTTTAGGAACGCTCTGGAGTGGTACCAAAAAAAAAAAAAAAACACAATTTTTGCACCAAAAGACGCCAATTCTCTAAATGAGAATTAAAGAGGATCAAAGAAGTGTTCCAAAATATCGACGATTTTAAAATGAGATGGGCAGACTGTTCGAAAAATATGGCTAACAAACAATTGTGAAAGCGTTACCGGAAAATGTCTACAAGTTCGTCAATGGTGATTAGAAGAATAAAAGTTATTGTATGTTAAGATTTTTTCGATCGCACTCATATCCTTATAGTATGATTTAAACGTTAAAATAAAATATCTCATATGATTCTCCGTCATCAGGAATCTTTGAAAAGTATGTTTTTACATAAAATGGCACTAATTGGTTAAACGTGTTACTAATTTCATGAAGAAACTTTTTAAAAACACAACCGGGCAAATTCTAACTTATTTCCCGTCAATAACGAAAAAGGTTGTAAACCGTTTTAAATATACTTGATATTTTATTTTATCTATCCATATGAGATCAGATGGAAAATTATACAATTCTCGATGTATGTGCTGAAATCAATGGCGTTATTCTGCATTTCTTCTTTTAAAGTCTTTTGTTACAAAATGATTGATAAATAATAGGATTTTTATATTACAAAAGTACACCACTTACAGTATTATAAATATTTTGACTTTCTTTTTTAAATTATTTAACTCATTTCTCACCGCTGGTGCATTTTCGCTTCAGTAAGTTTATCATCGCTTAATTAACTAATTATGTATTAAAAGATAAAAAAATGTTTTAAAATTGTTAAAATTTTAATATAATTAGAAATTGTTAACATTTATCTTGTATAAATTTCAATTTATTTTTTGGAAATAATTTTTAGAAACTTGAAAAAAATTTGAAAATATACACTTGGTTCCACTTTTAAAGTAGTGAAACTGCTCTTTTTTGGAAGCACTTGATCGTTTTGTTGCTGGTAAAAACACTGCTCTGAAAGCCATATACATTTAAAAAAAAAAAAAAAAAACTTAGTTTAGAAAATCACAAAATTTACTGTTACCAATAGTAGCCAGGGCTAGAGCAATATATGATGTCCCTCTATAAAACTTAATTTTTAAGAACTAAATCTAGTAAAAAGTACATTAGTTTTCAATAAATCTACAACAAAGTTTATACAAAATCATTACAAAAATATTTTTTGTTATCAGAAAAGATAATAGAAATAGCCAAAATTTTATATTTCCATTGTCAAATCTAAAGTAATTTTATATTTCTTCCGTTACTCAAAATATTTCCAAGTAAGAAATCAATTGAAAAACCATGAATTTTAGCTTTGTGTAGTCAATGAAAATCCTGCACAAGTACTTTGCTAAGTCAACGGTTGTCATTAGAAGAATGTTCACCTTTTATAATTTTTATGTAGAATTTTGATTTTAAAATTCTATTTTCGCTTTAATAAATTCAAAACAAGTTCATAATATTTAATTTGTTCAAGTCTTGCAGTGATGAAAATGTCATTTTTTGAAGCAAATGATCCTTTGTAGTTTCTAATGAACGAAAACAAAATTTTGTAAAGGTTCTTTTTGAAAATGAAGCCTATTAAAATGGAATATGTTTTACATTCCTTTGGAAAGAATGTGTAGAAATTAATAAAGGCCTAAACTAAAAAGGACTGTCATATTTTCCCGCTAATGCTGCTCACATTGTATGTGTTGTTTTATATACAAAAATCTACATGTTTATATTTATACATTAGAGTATTTCTGTTTACGGAAGTAAATTCTTTTAATGTAGATGTAAAATAATACTTAGTAAAAAGTAATGCTTCCAAGAGAAGGACTTAAATAAGAAAAATATTAAGGATTTGAAACAAACAAACGAACAAATAAAGTAGAAAAAATATCGTGGGCTTAAAAAGAAAAAGTTTAAAAAAATTATTTTGAAAAACTTACAAATTTATTTATTTTTGTTTTTTTTTTTTTTCATTTTTAACCCTAAAAAAAAATTTCTTTAAATATTAACATAATATTTAGAAAGTAAACCTTTATAAAAAAATTACTTCTTTCACTTTGGCTTTTTTAAAAAGAAGAAAAAAAAACCTGTTAAAATTTCAAATGCATTTCAAAATATTTTCCATTTTATCTCTATTTTAAGAAGCACACAGACACATAGTAAAAGCTCATATAATAATACATGGAAAATACTCTGACAGACATAAATTCATGCATGCAAGTAACAACATTTACGGTTTTTTTTTTTCTATTTTCTTATATTTTTTTATTCAAATAAATATGTGTATTTTTTATGTTATCTACATGCCCAAATGTCAAGCAGGAGAATTTATACAAAATCCTTATCGTAAAAAAAAGAAGTTGTTCTTTTTACACATAAAATGAGAACGAAAAAAAAAAAATTAAAGTAAAAAAAGAGAAATATTTCTATACCTTAGAGGGGAGAAATATTGTATATAAATGAAAGAGGAAGTACTCGTAAATGTGGTTGATAGTAAAAAGCTCTATAGTAAAGACATTTTTTCTTTTTTGCTATAAAACACGCATACTTAAGCATCTTAAAGAGGAGAGGGTGACCAATTTTTATAGGAAGAAAAACAAGTAGCTAAACTATTATTTAAAATATTAAGTAAAATTTATTATAAATAAATTTTTGTTATGGGAAAATATTTATAAGATTAAAAAATATTAAAATAAAGACTTCAGGAAAATATTTTATTATTTTTTTTTTTTTAGTGTTATTGATTTCTAAAGAATATTTATTTTATTTATAAATCTTTGACTATTTTAAAATTTTATTTTTAAAAACTCCAAGATTTTTTTTTTTTTTTTATTACAAATAAAATTTCAACAAAATCAAACAAGTTAACTGGAAACCATCTTCTTAAGTTTATTTTTACTATAAATATTTTAAAACTTTTTCCTTCACTGTCCACTTAAGACATTCAACACAGATTGTTCTTTATCCCCCTGACCCATAATAGTCATTTATATTTGTATTATTATTTCATTTTTTTTTTTTTGTTTTCTATTTTCTAAAAATTTATATTCATTTATTTTATTTAATTTTGTTTTATTTATTTGTAAATTTAGCCTCTTGTGGAAAGAAGTCTTATGCAATATATTAAGCGTAAAACGGTTGGTAAAACTGAAATTCTGGGTATTATTTATTAATATTTTTATACTTGTTATTTCATATTGTTTTTATCCCTCTGTTTTGTGTATTTATTTTCGTTGGTCAAAATTAAACCATAATCTTTACAAATTCTCCCCTATAAATCAAACTAAAAATTATAAAAAAAAAAAAATAAAACAAAAAGAAAAGAAAATATGTACTTCATCTTAGTCTTGTTGTTCATCTGCTTAAGAGTAAAATATTTGAGGCAAACCATAAGTATTCCGCTAAATACATTCAAACATTGCAAGAATAAAAACAACTGGAAAAAAATTTCTTCTTAAGAACCACTAGAGAATGATGAGTGTTGAAACACTGTACGCAAGAAAATATAAAATAAAATATTGTTTATGCGTTCATAATCTCTAGACATTAAAGTAATCATAAGATGTTGTTATTAAGTATTATTAAAGTTGCGATAGAGTGAGGCAGACATATTTAAAATAATAAATTTAAATTAAAACCAAACGTTTACATAAGTAATAATTAGAAAAAAAAGTTATTACTATAAAACTCCCATTTGATTAAAAACTATCAGCCAAATGTTTCCTTTTACTTAAATATATAAATCCAAAACCTTTAATTTAGTCTACTAAAACTAGTTACTATTCTTTACAATAAAACGTTATAATTATTTTTTTGTTTTATTTTATTAAAAGTATTTTTTTATTTATTTTTTTAAATTCTTTAAATTTATTTATTACTTCATTTCCTTAACAACCACCCTAATGCCCTTTTGAAAAAAAAAAAAAAAAACATACACACTTAGTTTTCATTACATAGACTGATGAAATATGGCGAAATGTCGGAAATTCCGGTATGGCTAACATCATACTAATCTCCTTTTTACTTATAGCAATTAATTTAATCCGATAAGTAAGCAAAAAAAAAACTCTCTTTAACTATTCAGACTTAAAGGAAAAAAAGAGAAAAAGAAAACTTTAACATTAAAGAACGCACACTATGTTGAAAGACAGAAATAAATAAATGCTCACATGCGAACTGAAATAAGGAGAGTTTTGTTTTATAATTGAAATGAAAATTTAAAAGAATATTTAAAATAGAATTACATTCTATAAATGATAGAATAATATTTTGTACACTGGTGCATATTCCTATAAACGCACTTAATTTTTTTCTGTATTTTT
>MINK01020353.1:0-15849 GCA_001735545.1 Phormia regina
TCTTCAGCAAACCTTTTCTATTTGACTTAGGAAATAGTGCTCCCTAATCATCATTGTGTAATGTGATAAAAAAATGTATATATGTGTTGTTAAAATTATTTCTGGAAGTATAATTGTATTTATTTTCCCCAAAAAAATATATTTCACACTATAGGAACAAATATTAAATACACTGCATTACTTCATTAACTAAATTACTTTATCGTTTCGACTAACATGGTTGCAGACCGCTCACAGCAACATACGTCTGGACATTTCAAGATCTTATTTAAGACAGGTGTTATACCAAAATTCTCTAATTAATATAAATATACCCATTCTTTCAATAGATTACAAAATATTTTTAAATCTATTCTTTAGTAATTTTTATTTAATTTTAAAGTCCGTTGTTACAAAAAAATCTTTGATTTCAAAAAAACCTATTAAAAATTTAAATATCATTATTGCATACAAAATAAGCAAAAATAATATGTATGAGAGCCATTAAAAGTTATTAGATTTTTTTATTATAAAGAATAAATTAATAGGAATATTTCATAATTTGGCCAAGTGTATATGTACGTTGAAGTACTTATGTGTGTGTATGTAAGAATGTATATTTATTTAAGAATGTTTTCATATTTTATTTTATAAAAAATCTCTGTAAGTGCGAATGTGTTTAAACATATTTTGCGCACAAATACTTTGTTACCATATAAAAACAATATATAGCAATAAGACGAATTTGAAACACTATACCAGTCCCCATGTTCTGTAACTTTGTGATAAAATATTATTTCGTGAAATCTACAAACGTCTTGTTTAGAATAAGGTGTTTAATATTATATCGTACATTTTTGATTGATATTAAATGTGCTAACAATATTATAGGAATCATTATGCTAATAACTAAAAAGTACCAGTATTTTGAAAATTATATTCGTTTCGCAAACTTCGGCAATTTAGATATATAAATGTGGTAACATGAAAAAATAGTGCATTAAAATTAAAATAAAAAAAGTAAAACCTCCAAGGCAAGAGAATGTTTTTCAAAATAAATTTTCTAAAACATCGATGTACATAAATATGTACTGTGTACTCATGTTTGACAGATATTTAAAAAAAAAATACATGAAATTCTAAACTCTGCAACTATGACATCTTGAGGCGCCCTATTTAAATAATTTAGGTAGCCAACGATAATTAAAGATTCAAATTTTCTAAATGAATTTTATTGTTTATTTTCAAACAAACCCATTTACCAAATTTTCCCATTAACAATACTTTTGGTCTAACTAAGTAGTACCACAATAAATTTCTACTTATTCCAGTAGCAAAAAGTAAGTATTATAAAAATTTAAATCCTAAGCACTCATATGAATAGAAAATATCAAGGATTAAAACAAAAAAAAAAACAATAAAGACCTTTGAAATCCCTTTTCTCACTCATTCCAATGTCGTCATTTTTGAAAACAAAATGACATTGTCATCAGATTAATATGTAGGGTGGTGGGGTTGTTGGTTGGTTTAAACACTCACATGCCTTCACATACTACGCAGCAACATAATTATGTACGAAATCATACAAATTTATTATTCAAACAAAAAAAAGCAGAAAATCTCTTAAGTTGAAAACAAAAATTCCATATCAACACCAAAAAAAAAAAGAAGAAGAAGAAAAAAGTTCAACAAACAAAACAAAAACAAATAGCAGAAGAAAAAAATGAATAAAGTAATAGTAAAAGTAAAGAAATGGGAGGGGTAGGATGGAATGGATGGTTTGTTAATGTGATATTGTATTTTTGCTTAAGGCGTATAAAGTGAGGTTAAATTTATTGAAGCCAATAAACTCTTGACGTTTTCCTTTTTTTCCTTCTTTAACTTTACCCAACTCCCTTTAACAAGGGTTGTTGTTATTACTTTAACAAAGCCAAAATACACAACCTATAAAAAGAAAAATACAAGACAAAAGCTTCTAGTGTTAAGGTTTACTGACTGACCAAACATTTACTCAATTGCACTAGAGGTTGTTTTTGTTAAATTTTTTTACTTCACGATTGTTATTGTCAATATTGTTGTAAAATGACTGACAAATGCATTTTAACCCCCTTTCATTGTTCTCTCCTGCCAGTTAATGAAATCTCCCTAAAACACAACCCAATTTTATTGTTGTTTTAAATATAAAAATATTTGTGTTAAATATGATAACAACAACAACAAAAACAAACAAACAAAACACAAACAAATAAGGTGACGTTACCTGTTTTATACGTTGCTGCTCTGCTACTTCACTGACAGCAGAATTATCAGCTGCTTTTTGTTGTCGTTGTTTAGGTTTTGTGTGTTGTTGTAATTTTTGTTGGGGATCTTTTACTGCTTTGTTAGAATTTGCTGTGGTAGTAGTTGTATTTAAATTTCTAACCTCCAACGATAATGGACCTCCCACAGTAGTAGTTGCTGTCGTAGTCGTCGACGTCGTCCCACCAACGTTTATATTATTATCCTCTTTCCCATACAATATTGTTGGTATTGTTTTAGCTTGTACTGTAGTTGTTGTCACTTTTAATGATGATTGTGTTAAATTCCTAGAAATTTCTTTTTCAATTTTAGTTGAATTTTTATTTTTTGATTTAGCATTGCCCATTAAATTGTATTATTTAATAAAAGAAAAATTATTATTGCAATATTTTTCTTTCAGTTTTACTTTTTGCATTTATTTTGTTTTTTTTTTTTTTAATTTTATTTCTTTTTTCACTCTCTTTACACACTTTCTCTTTGTGATTAGATTTTTTCATAAATAATTTGCAAATGCCTTTTTTCCAGTTTCACACTTTATTTTGCACAAAATTTTCATTAATTTATACAGCCATTGCTTTAATGATTTCAATTCTTGAAGTAATTATAACAAAATCTTATTTAATTTTGTAGAACTTGTTCACTTAAAAATGGATTTTTTTCTTCACTCTTTCGCAGCAATTTACAAAATAAATGAAGAACACTGAAACAGAGAACCAAGCCGAAACAATTTGCTGGCAATGACTAAAACAATAATATATCGGCGGCAGATTATTTTTCGCTCGACTATTCTTGCTAAAAATTTTAATTTTGTGGAAACGAATTTTTTGTTCCTTTTATGAAATATTTTTATATTATCCAATATTAGAACACGAAGGTATAAGTCCAAAATTTTTCGAATACATAAAGTTTTAAGTAAGAAAATTTTAAATATGAAGTAAAAAACTATATAAATCTTCTAAATTATATGACAATTAACGACAATGTTTTTGATAATTTTAAACATGTTTTATCCAATTAAAAATATATAATGGCTTCCCAATAATCGAACAACCGCAATGTCAAAAAATTTCGAAAGTCGCAAATAATCGGCAAAAGTCGAAAATAGTCTAAAAGTTAAAAAAAAAAATCAAAAATAGTTGAATAGACAAATATATTATTGAAACTTCTAAAGTTTCTAAATTTTGTTTTAAAAACCTATATATAAACAATATTATCGGAAGTAGAGAGAAAAGTATATTTATATATCTTTGACTCTTTAGTGACCAACAGCCATATTCAAAAAAAATGTATGCTTGAAAATGAGTTACTTTTTCTTATGGAATTAGTAAACCTTTATCAAATATATATCTTTTTAACGGCTGTAATTTTTTTAATACAGGACGTCGTTGATATTGAACCTGTTAATCGGCTTGGTTTTCTTAGCGGAGTAAAGTGGTTATAAAATCAGTGCTGGCAACTTTTAAGTAAAAATATAGTAATAATGTTGCCATATCTTAGCAGTCTAGTAGTTTTTTTAAATGTAGTTTTCTTCAATTATACTTGAAGATTAGTTTTGAGAGTTTTTAGGGACTATAAGTGTATTGAGAAAGTTCCCTTAAATATATAACCATATTGTAAATGAAATATTTTTTTTACAAACTTCGAACACGGTATTACCTATATAACAGCACTGTTTTATCATAATTTAAAATTCAAACATAACGGAAAAATAAAACATAAAATTTATATAAATTCATTGAAAATTGGGAATTATTTATCCCAAAAATAGTTCCCAAATATATTAAATTAAATTAATTATTAACTCTTCAGCTGATGATAAATTGTTGTGTCTAAGAGTTTGTAATTTACAGAGAAATATCTTTTGGTCGAATGGAAAATGAAAACTTTTGTATAAATAGAATAAAAAACTGAACATGCAAAAACAAGTAGATCGCAAAAAGTAAATTAACTCTACAGCTTTACATGTACTTGAACTTACTTCACCTTTATTACGTGTATTTAAATTGACTGGACCAGAAAAAATATTTTATTTTATTGAAAATTGGAAAACAACGATTTTGTTATTATCAATATTAGCATATTTAAAATTTAATGACACAATTTTTTTTTTTTTTTTTTGAGAAACAAGCCTAGAAATAGTTTTGCGGTGGCTAACTTTAGAAATACTACATTATGCCTCACGGATGCTCCCCATCATTTATTAATTATTAATTGGCTTTTATACTTTCTATTACAATTAATTCTTATAAATTTATCATATTAATATAATTAGAAAATTATGTTTTTTGTTGAATGTGAAAAAATTTAAAAATTTCGGCGGCCGCGCATTATGTAGAAAATTACGGCGGTGCAAAACCGGCTTGGAGCTGATCGGCTTGTATTTCTGATCTGGCAGCTCTATGACAAACAACTGCCACCAACTTCATTAGAATAAATTTCAAGAAAAAAAGACCGCAAGCACCGCTACTTTTTCCTAAATCCTTTGAAAAAATCAAGCAATTTTGCCAACAAATTGAAGAAAATATTGAATGTATTAGAGAAAAGAATAAATAAATACCACCAGAACAACAATTACATTAAACTCGCGCTAAAATGGATATGAGTTTAGATGATATAATTAAAAGTAAAAAAATAACACAAGCGCCCTCAAAAAAGTTGTAAGTTTTATTGAAAAGGAGACAGACAATAAGAAAATGGCGTTGAAAAGAAAAAATCTATGAAATGTTAATGTAAATTTTGTTTCCTTTTGCAGTGGTGGTATAAAAAAGCCAGTAACACAGCCTCTTAGGAAAACTCTTAATAAACCGGTCTTCAAAGAAGCCAGACGAATCACCGATGCCCGTCTTAAGATTATACAGAAAAATCGGGCCAAAATACGAGATGCTCGTGATAAGTTGGCTGAAATTACACGGAATAATGGGGATGTACGCAAGAAGCTGATGCAAAAGCAGGAATTAACCACTTATAAATACAATAAAATGGGCAGTGGATCGGTTAGTGGGCCCGGGGGCAGAAGAGCTTTGGGCGTTAGTAAAGTTATACCCGCAGGAGGCTTAAAAACAAAAAGTTCCAATTATAAGACTTCATCATCGCTGCCAGCTGTAGTTTCTAGCAGAAGGCGAGAAAATCATTTCGATATACCTCGAGGTTATGTTGATTATGATAATATGGAGAAAATGGAAGAGGGTGAGTATTTGGCGTGGCAAGGCAGAAACGAGCAACGCCGTCAAATGGGTAATTATAAAGGGATAGTTAAATAGGGAGTACTATCAGTTTTAGAAACTAAAATTGGACATGGTTTAATATAAAACAGAAAATCGTTAATATTCTACATGATAGTATTCTTATTCTAACAGAAGTATAACTTTTTAAGTAATATTGTTTATTATGTCCTTATATTGCAGAAGAATATGCAGCTGCTTCACGTCTGAGTCGTACCGTACAAAACGATATGGCTTATGAATTGGCACCACCAGCTCCTCGACGTTTAAATTCTTGGGGATCAACATCAAATGAACATTTCGATCCTTTTGATGTGTACGAAGTGCCCTATTCGACACGACATGAACGTCGAATGTCTCCCGATTTGCCAGCACCGCCGACTAAGGGTATTTTACGCTCTAGCTCAATAAGAGAACGTAGTCCAGATTCGTATTCCAGACGTTATCTACCTGAACAAACCTCTCACCTATCCTATGAAATGCGTTCTCGTTTAGAACGTGCTCCTGATCCACACGCATCAATGGGTATTTTCTCAAATCCCCTAAAACCTTCATCATCCTCTTCCATGTCGGGGGGATCGGTGATGCCAACTTCATCTTCAGGTTATCGTATAGTTGTAAGCAATTTACACACCAGTGTCACCCAGTCTGATATTAAAGAACTATTTGAGGACATTGGTGAATTGTACGATTCACGCATAGTACGTCCTGGTGTAGCCGAGGTTATATACAAATCATTGGTGGATGCCGAAAAAGCTGTGGACACCTACCACAACCGTCAGCTGGATGGCCAGCCCATGAAATGTTTATTAGTAAATCCTAGAGCATCTAATAAGCCCACAGCACCTGCCATACGCTCGTCAAGGTGAGCCCCAGGTTGTATGCCCCTAACATTTTAACAAATACTTAATGTAGTCCTATGTTCTCTTTATTTTTTCGTTGCAGTTTACATTCATCGAATAAAACTCCTTTAGAAATAGATATTGATGCTCTACACAAAGTTCTATTTCGTCGTCATTAGTGTTTAAATAACAACTAACAAAACAAATATAAAAATCCCTTAAAATAAATAAAATAAATAATAAATTAACCCAAAAAAAATATGCATTGAAACCCCAGTATAAAACGCAAAATTTAAGTTAAATTATAAACTTCAACAAAGCAAACTATATAATTTGTATTTAATTTTATTCAAGACTCAAAATCAAATCAAGCATTTCAATTTATTAACTTCACCAATATACTACTAACATTATTCAAGCTAAAAGGTAATTATCTTCTTTTTAATTTCTTATTATTTATACAAATTTGTTTATTAGTTTTATATCATTTATTGATTATTTTCTTTATGTTGTAAATTCTTGCCACAGTGGCTGCTTTAGTTTGTTTTTTTTTTGGAAAACAAAAATCTTTAATATATTTTTTTTTTTAACTTTGTATTTTTTATTGCATCATTTTAGTTTTTAATTCATAATACAATAAGTAGTTGTATTAAAAGACGTAAAACAAATTATAATAAAAAAACATTTAAATAAAAGAAAAAAATACTTATATACAAAAACAAAAAAAAAAACTACTTGCAAAATTATCGTTATAAAACTGGGGAGTAAAATGGAAATTCTTAGAATTATTAATACTTATAAATGATTTTATTTTTCAAATGTTTAGGCGTAATATTAGAAAAAAACTCCAAAGATTTTACAATAAGAATTTTTTCTTAAGTGGCAAGGAATTCTAAAGCCTTGAAACTCTTCACAGAAATGATTTACTAAATGTTTTCAATGTGTAGCGTTGGAATGAAAAAATAATATGAGCCTAATATTGATAAAGTTATCAAAAGATTATCCAATGAAACTAGGGTTATGTTGAGATATATGATCTCGTTTTTTAAATAAAAAAATGGGAAATATAGACTAATATTAAAAAAGAACAGTTTCATTACTTCAAAAGTTGTACCAAGTGCATATTTTTCCAATTGTGGACATGAATTTCTCAGGTGTTATCTCATTGTAATATTGTAATTTTGACAATTCGTGGTTTAAAATTATGAAATAAATGAAATATAAATTAAATGAATTAAAATTTAGTTAGGGAAATGTTAATTTCCAAAAAAAAAATTAAAACTTTTTATATTTATTTTTTGAAATTACTTCACAAAAAAATTAATTTATAAAGTACATTATGCTGTTGCAGTTGAAGATTTTTTCTAATGGTTCATCAGTAGATGTCATCGAGCATTCTTTAAAGACGTGATTAATTGTAAGGTGTTCTAGGCAAAATTCGCATTCCTTCGGTTGATTGTTGTTATAGTAGTGTTGGGTAGAAAATTTAGTTGTACCAACACTAGTTCTAGCTAAAATGATGCATTCTTTATGACCTAACAGTTTCTTATATTGTGGTCTGGTTATGTTGTGGTTATGACTTCTGAGAAAATTGTTTGCTTCATTCCATTTTATTTGTCGCTCATTCTGTTGAAAATGTTTATAATAATTCTTTATTACTTGAGCGAGTGGTGGCACTTCTAGAAATAGAAGCACATTTAAAGAATTTTGTGCAGCCTTATCAGCGTGTTCATTACCCAGTATACACCAAAATAGCCGGGAATCCAGAGTATTGTAACTTCCTTTCTAAGTATCGTATTTCTAAGTATGTAGTTAACAGCCCATTTAATAGCTGCTAACTCAGCAGTAAAAATACCAGCATGAAATGGTAAAATAGATTGATGAATTGTTTTATAATTCTTATTGACTTATTGAAGAATTACCATTTGAAAATGACCCATCTGTGTATAGTATTCGCATTGCAAAATCCTTAACAGAAAAATACACGGCAAGTTAAAAATCAATACGTGTTGAACATTTTATTAAATTGTCCACTAGAAAACCAAAAACTTTCATTTTATCAGCAAATTAAACAGGAACATTGTTAATCTTAATATTAACGTTTCCTGTATCAAACTCTATCAACTTCGTTTGAATTAGATTCACACATAAAAAACATAAAAAAAGGGTAGAAAATCAATCAACTTCAAGCAAGACGTCGTTGATGTAAAGCACAAGTAATAGGGAAAGTAAAGAAATGGGACGTACATTTGTCAAGCTTACTTGATGGACTCAACTAGAAACTGGAAGTAGTAATAATATTGTTTACGAAATGGAGCAATTGTTCTTTTCAAAAATATACAACAGTTCCCCTAAAAAGTTGAAGAGAGGATCTCAAAATTGACTTTACTAAAAAAATTTTACTGAAGACATTTTTGATGACACTTTATGGTTCATGGTATATGAAATTTGGCATTGGGAGGATTCTCTTATGATTTTTGGTATATGGCATATATCAAGATCACCGGAAGTATTAATTTTAAAGTAATTTTGAGACTTATTCAAGAGTACTTTTACTTGAGTTTATAGCGATGTATATAATTATCTGACTGTCTTTGTTAATTACTGTCTGAACTTAAAGTATTAAAAATACATTTTTAATACTACATAACACGGCCATATTAACTAACTCTTTGGGAAGAAATTTAAATTATGTATAAAAATAGCTGATAAAAGTTTTTTTCTTATATTCAAAAAGTTTATTTAACGATGCCGGTGTTTGACATACCCAGAGGATAAAGTCCTTAAGCCCTACCGAAGGCCGGCAACACGGAATAACTTTATTAGTGTGAAATATAAATATAATTTAATTTTAATAGTTCCAATAATCCTGATTAGTTCCAAAATCATTAAAATTTCATTCAAAATAATTATTACCAATTTATTTGTTTAATCTAACTGAATTAATATCAATTTTACCTTATACTATATCTTTGAAATATTAAAAATCATTCTATATAAATATTTAAAAAATTACTCCCAAATTTCGATTCAAATATCACTATTTAGTACAGGTTTTCTTAAATAAAATGCTATTATTAAAACAAAAAACTGGTCTATTCGACATTCGAAAAATGAACATTTTAAAAAAACCAACTGAAAAAACGGGTTTAAAACCGGTTGAAAAACCGTATCGATCACCCCAGTTAATACCTATATTTTCTCAAATTGATAATCAAATGTTGTTATCAAATTATTCATAAATATTAAAACAAATTAACAAAAATTTGCAAAAATGTGTTTCCTCAATTTGATATCAAATTATTTAAAAATCTTATAAATATTTGTAAACAATATTAAAAAAATTAAGAATAATCTAAATTAAATTATTAATTTGATCAGTAAATTAATATTTGAAGTTAAGAGCGTACAATTTTTCAATTATTTTTAAAGTTATTTTTAGGTTTGATAATGATTTGATATCAATTTGAGAAAATATAACTTTTCAACGGTTTTTTTTCAAATGGTTCTCAATTTATATTCAAACTCGAAATTCAAACCTCTATCCACATTTGAACAGGAAAAGTCTTTACACAGAAAGTCTGTTATTTAAGCAACATTTGTAATATGTACATAATATCTGTAGCGATTTTCATTGAAATAGTAGATATCAAATCCGAAAATGTCGATATGGAATTACCACTTATTGATGCAAAGATAATCCAGATCGCCATATAAGTTCCCCCACAAACAAGATTATATGGACAATTGAATTTAGAGTACTCCCATGTACCAAATTTTAAAATGTTCAAAAAATATATTTCCAAATTTTGTATTAAATAAATAACATCAATATTCGTAAATTTTCATTAAAATTTATTTGACTTTTTATTTTAAAATTTTTATTAAAAATACATTTTTTAAAAAGAGAATTTTTTTTATTAAAAATACCATAAAAATTACAATTATGAGAAAATACAATACGTTAAATTATTATTATTATCAATTAATTAATTAATAATTGTTTAAAGAAGTTTTAAAAAGAAAAAATGAAGTTTTTATTTAAAAGGAAGAAAAAATTATTGAATGATTTCAAACAAAACATAAACGTAAAAAATGTATCATTTAAAAAAAATTTAATGTCTTAAATACACTTAGAAGCTAATCAGGACTTTTATTGCAACATTTTGCTCTCTTATGCTTAAAAAAAGTTTAATATAATTTTTTTTACTACTAAAAAAGTTGCTGTTTTTTTAACTGGTTCTGTTTTGTTAATCAATTGATTACAAAAAAATTAATTTTTTTAAATAGAAATTTAGTGGTAAGGGAACATTGTTAGAACTTGTTTTTCTTTTGTAAAATTTTGTTGTTTATTTTTTTTTTTTTATGAAAAAAAAGAAAAGAAATTAAAAATTACGAACACCAGTACCATAATTAGCACCACCGGCACGATTTAAAGCATCACGAAACTGTTCAATATCCAATTCAGTATCGACACCAGCTTGCAGTTCAACGGCAAAGTTCTATAAATAAGAAAAATTAATTAATTTATTTGAAAATAAATTGTTAAATGTATAAAATTTACATTTAAGACATCCTTAATTATAGCCTTATCCGTGGACATTTTAGCTCTTTGTATAACACCCACATCTTGACCAATCCATGTCAAGAAAATGAACTTTTTTCTCTTGGACATTTCATCGCCCATTTGTATGCGTATGTAACCGAAAGCTCTTTCGTTATCACCGAATTGTTGGCGGAACTCTTCGAAACATTGACCTCGAGCTGAGCATACTATTTGTGCACCATCGAATTTAAATACAGCCCTTTGGGAATGAAAAGAAAAGATTTTTGTTTTTGAATTTTTATTTTTAGTTGGAGTTTTTCTTTTCTTACCATTCTGTGTCAGTTAAATCAGATCGTACATCTTCATAGGCTTCACGTATGGCATCCTTGTCTAATGATGTGGCCATTGGCATCTAAAAGTAGAAAATTTAAAAGAAGTTTTATTAGTTTATGTCAAAATGATGATGTACTTTTATTTTTTAAAATAAATGAATTAAAAATTTAAAATGGATTTATTAAAATTAGTTTATTTTCGTAAATTGTTATATAAAAAAATAAAATTATTTTTTGTTAAAAAATTTAACTTTTTTAAAAAACACCTTTTTTGGATTTGGTATTTGAAATAGGAGCCTTTTTTTATTTTATTTATTTATTTATTTATTTATTTATTTATTTATTTATTTATTAATAGTAAATAAATTTACATATCAATATATAATAAGGAACTGGCTACTGAGGCCTTCGTCCTTTTTACAATTTTCTTAATAAGTCTATTGGTATGTGTTATTTAATTTTATTAAAGTCTAAAAGTTGTATAGAATTTAGAAGATCCGTAGGAACTGATGGATTGTTGTAGCAGGATAGTAGATGTGTCATTATCAACTGGTTGTTACATTTCTGGCAAGATGGACAACTATCTTTATTAAGATAATTTGCTATGGACAAGTCGAAGACGGGGTATAATTTTTTGTTAATATTTCGGAATTTTTTTATGGTATGTAATAGTATTATTTGTAGGGTTTATCATTCTATAATGGTTTTAAGGCGATAGTTTATTTTTGTTATGCATTTCTTTATATACGTAGTTTTTAATATATTTTGCTGTGTAATTGTTCACCATTATTGAAGGAGATTGAATAATTTCTTTAGCTACTTTGTCCGCATATTCGTTACCTCGAATTCCTTTATGACCAGGGGTAAAAAATATTTTGATGTTGTTTCGCCTTACGATTAGTTCACGAACATTTGTTATTGGTGGATCTTTATAATTACAGTTTTCAATCGCTTTTATTGATGATATGTTTTTTCCTAGGTGGTTTTAATGTTATTGCTGTTTCTATTGCAGTGATTTCAGATGTAAATATAGAGATATAGTGCGGAACCAATCCTTTCCTAATTACTTGACAATCATCTGTTACTATTGCGAATCGGTTTCCAAAATCCGATTTAGAACCGTCACAATACCAGAAAATCCCGTTGGAGCCTTTTTGAAAATTAGTACTTTTATATACTTTTTAAATTTTACTATTTAAAAGTGGTATTTTTCATATTAGTCCCTTTTTGAAAATTGGTACATACTTAATTTAATTTTGAAATTAGTACTTTTTTGGAATTTTTTGTAATTAAAAATATGCATTTTATAAATTTGCTATTTTAAAGTACTTTTTTGAAAATTAATACTGTATTTAAAAAATAAGACCTCTTTTTTTTTTAGAAAATTGTTATTGGTACTTTTTTAATTTTGTATTTTTTTTTAAATAGTACTATTTTAGGATTTTTTTTTAATTTGGTGTTTAAATTCATATATTATATGCTTCTTTTTTTTATTTTAGTACTTTTTTCGTTATTTTGTACTTTTTTAGAAGATAACAATTTATTGGTACTTTTTTAAAATTTGAGGGTGTTCTTTTTTAAATTGGTTTTTGAAAATGGATTTCGAAATAGTAAATTTTAGAAAATTGGTATATTTTTTGAAAAATAGTATTTTTTTAATTGGTATATATTTGAATAATTGCACCTACCACTTTATAAAACTCATATTGATTTTAAATTTAGTACATTTTTGAAATTAGTACCTTTTGAAAATTACGATTTAATTATTTTTTAAGTCAGAACATCACAGCAAAAAAAAAAACATCCAAAGAAGTGAATAAAATCCTGAACTTGTGATCCAGAAGTAGTGCAAATTCGGATCCTTTCCAATGAAATTAACATAGGCTTGTCATAGAAAGATGTTCTCTTTTTCGATACCTATTCAATTAATAGGAAGTTATGTCCACGATGTTATAAAAAACTTTTTTTTTATCGCTTTTTATATATAAATTAATAAATTTTTGGAATAAAATTAATTTTTTGTAACAAATATTTGAAAAAAGATCTTTTGAATACATTTTTAATTAATCTTTGGATGTTGTTTTTATTACTTTTTAAAATCTCGAAAATATATATCTATTGATACT
The DNA here is from genome assembly GCA_001735545.1 of Phormia regina. Lineage (NCBI taxonomy): Eukaryota > Metazoa > Arthropoda > Insecta > Diptera > Calliphoridae > Phormia > Phormia regina. Next base: position 13,345 of record MINK01020353.1, read on the forward strand.
TTGGAAGTAGTGACAATGTACTTTCTTAAGAATGACTTTTGTTTATTTTTGTTTGGATGGTTAGAAAACCAGGAGTTTTTAAATAAGAACTTTTTTGTTAATTAGAAATTTAAGTGTTTTTTTCAAATTGATGTTTGGAAGAAGTTATTCAAAACTGAAAATTATTACTTTTAATTATGAATGCATTTTTGAATGATATTATTATTTATAAATTACTACATTTATAGTGGACATATTCATCTTATATATGCAATTTAAATCATTAAAATCCGTTAAAAACTTTTGAAGATTTTTAGGTTTAAAGTTTTGCTATATTTTTGACTTTTTAGGAAATGATATTCGTGAATTAATTCGCGAATTTTTCAAAATTCATAAAAATAAAAATGGAGATATTTAAATGACTCCATAGGGTACGGGTATGCAAAAAATTAGCAAAATCGGAAGTCATAGTAAATATATTTGGACGTTCATTCGTGGAATTAACGATATATTTTTTGAAAATACTTAGTTTTGAAATTGTTTTTTATTTAAAATATCGATACATATGATATTGAAACTTTATATGCCAATTAGTACTTATAAAAAAACAAGAGCTAAGATATTTCGTTGTATTTTTTATGTTTTCAAAAATCGATAGTTTATTTGAAAATTTATAACACTTTACGAAAATTTGATATATTTTTTTGGAACTTAATCCTTTTTAAATTTTAATTTGTACTTTTGTACCCTTGACATCTTTATTTAAAATTATAAATTAAAACAAAAAAACTATTAAACATCGATCTAAGCATTTGTATTTTACTACCGCCAAAACAACTTCCTCAATTTCCTTTCTTCAAAAAGAAGAAGAAGAAAATAAAGAAAATCAATAAATTATTAACAAATAATATTTCTTTTATTTTTTTTTTTTTAATTTTTGTTTTATAAAACGAACGCAATTTATGAAAATGCATAAATTTTATGTTTCCTGAAATGCAATGAATGAGTGAATGAATGAATGGATGAATGCATCACACCTAAAATGTGTGTATTGAGTCAAAATGAGTTATAAGTTTTATTATTGATATTAAACAACCAACAGACAGCGTCGTCAGGTTTGTCAGTCAATACGTGATGTACTTGAAAACTTCATAAACATAAAAAAAACAGAGAAACAAAAAAATGACACCCCTGAAAAGTTTCATTATAAAATGCTAGTGTTGGTTGGTATAATTTATAATAATAATTTATTGAAACTCTAAATAAATGCATTTTTTTTATTTATAAATCACCTTAAATTAACAAAACAAAAAACCTTAAACTTCTTTATTTGGTTATAAATAAAAAATATAATGAAATTTACTATTAACTAATAAAATTATTTATTTTATTTTTTGTTAATGATCTACCCAGCCATAAAAGGAATTAATGTTTATTTCTATAAATAAGTAAAAAAAATCCTTAATTGTTGTTGAATTAAAATTCGTGATTTTGTAAATAATTTTGTTTTAACATTATTTTTGGTGTTAAATAAACATTTTAGTTTTTTTTTTCTTATTAATATAACAAAAATTGCATGTTTATACATTTTTGTTTTTGTTTTGGTATTTCTTTTTTTTTCAAATTGTTTTTTGCCTATTTTAACAAAGTGTTAATAAAAAAAACTTTCGTTTTCAATTTCAGCCTTTGGAAAATAAATATTTTTGTGTTGATTTTGCAATTTTTTATATATATTTTTTGTAGTTTTTATTATTTAATGCATTTTTAATGGAATTTTTAGTATTTTTTTTTTTAACAGAAAAAAGTGTTATTTCATAATAAAAATTATGTTTTCTTTAATTAAATATAATATTTTTTTATAGCTATTTGCTAATTAATTTGTTAAATTTAGCGTTAAGATTTAAAGAGGCGGTTTAAAATTCTTCATTAATCTTTTAAATATTATTAACGATATGCAGTAGAGTTAAATATAAAACAAATTTTTAATGAATATTAATATGATTTTGAACATATAAATAATAATTAATTAAGAATTATAAGGCACCTAATTTTGACACCTCATTGGTGTGATATTTTTTTTCTGCCTTTGCGCATATTTTTAAAAATGTTTGAAATTGTTTAACAAACTGCACGCAATTCGTTAAAAAAGAAGAAAGAAGAAAAAGAAGAAATTAAATTATTTAATTCCTTAAGAGAATTTGTGAAATTCTTTTGTGGTGAAATCAGAAGTGAAGAGTCGCAATCAAATTCGCAAAAGAAATTTTAAATTTATCACATTAAAATAAAAATAACGTGTTCGATGAGTGAAGTTTTTTTTTTCAAATTTCTACCAACGATCAGTGAGGTCATGCAATCAGGTCTACGGGATTTGTAAAGGTTTAGGAGTTATTCTGGGCATCTATAAGGCCCTAGGTTTGCTGGAGGAAAATGTAGAACGGAATTCTGAGGTCATTATATACGTTCACCGTCAGGCAGCATTATTGGCCCTGAAAAGTCATTATGTTAGATCCAGATTGGTTTTAGAGT
>MINK01020367.1:0-11088 GCA_001735545.1 Phormia regina
AAGCTAGAGTTGGATCCGCTCCTGGCTGTGTGTGAACCCGGGCTAAGCGAAAATTTTTGTAAACTCATTTTAACAAAATCGGACAAGTTATTTTTGAGTTATGACAACATAAGTGAAGAAATATCTCAAAAAAACTAAAATTTTGTGAAAATGAGCGAATTCACTTAATTGCGAATAAATTCGAAAAGAGTCAAAAGATTTTTATGATCGATATATCATTTTGTTGCTATTATATATAGTTTTGCGAAAAAATAATACATCTGAAAGGTTTTTACAGTTTTCGACTTTTAATGATTTTTTAAAAACAAAACAACTTGCTATTTTCACGCAAAAATATATTATTTGCTTAAATTTTTCTATTTAAACTCCGAAACTAATCCGCCGATTGAAACGGAATATATAAAGGAATTAAAGGTTTTATAAATACAAATTTTTCTGAATTTATTTAAATAATATTGGACTAAAACTTTTTGATTCATCATTAATTTGAATTCATCGCTTCATCGCTTTTGAATTACTTCGCTTAAAAGTATATTTATATATTTTTTATTAAAATATAATAAAAATGCTTTCAATTTTGTAAAGTGTTAATTATGTTAAAAATTTTTAAAATTTTTCCTTGCAAAATTTTAATTCGTTTTCACTTTTTTGGAAGTAATTATTAAAAGCTTCCAAAAAAGTTGCACTTGGTTTCACTTTTGAAATAGTGAAATTGTTCTTTTTTAAGTGAACTTCATCGTTCTTTTCCTGGGATTGTAATTATTATATTTAATCAATAAAAAATAACTAAATTCTTATATCTTATACATAATATTTAAAAACACTTGATTAATTTTTTATGCAGCAGCCATAAATTCGAAATTAATTTTCAAAACATGATTTGGGGTGTTTCTGTTACAGCAGCAACAATTACAAACAATTTCATTTTCTGGCAACTACATAAAAATAAAAAAATTAAACCCTTTTTTCTCATATCAAAATAATAAAAATAAAAAAGAACATTGTATTTCATAATCAAGTTAATCCAAGCTTCATAACCCTTCAACAAAAAATTTAAGAAAAACTAAACTGCAGACATTTTTTTAAACATATTTTTGAATTGGTAAGACTAAGAGGGTATTTGTAATATTTTACGAAATAAACCCTGTTATATACGCACTACACGCACTTGTTGTAACTGACACTTTTGACAGCTTTAAGTTGTGGCGCGTATGTGTCATATTCCTGGACACGTGATATATAAGAAAGAAAAAAAAGAAAAACTGGCAACAGCCAACAATAGTTATAGTTACTAAATTATTTATATATGTAAGTTTTAGCATAAGGGACTCTTATAAAGTAAATCTTTAAAATTATAGTACAACGAATTAAATGCATATCAAGTGGCTTATGAACTAAGACAAAATAAAATTCATAAAAAAGGCAAAAAAACAAGATAAAATTGACTTTTATAAAAACGGCTTTTATTTAAGTATTACTATGCTGACGTTAATAAAAAATATATATAAAGGTCTTTTGCAAAATGATTAACAAAATTGGAAGCATTTAAAAGTTGTTTAAGCTTGAAAATATTTTTTAATTAAAATTGAAAGGAAGTTGTATAAATTTCACACAAAACTGTATTATGAGCATTTTGAACTTGAACTTCATCACACCAATGTAATTTAGCAGGTTTTCTTTTCTTTATTCTACTTTAATTAAGTATCTGTAGGAGAGGTGGTGTAATTGCTGTCACAAAACAACATGATGAACAAAGAACTAATAATAAAATTTGATATCTAATGCAGCAGTTATATTTTAAAATGTTTCCTCCATGGAAAAAAACTATTGTCTGCGTATTTCTAAGAGGAAGGTTACATACGAGTGATTCCATATCAAAACGAGCAAAAAATAGACATTTTTCGGATTTGATATCTACGATTTCAATTAAATTCGCTACAGATATTAAGTATTGCAAATGTTACTTAAATTTTTTTTCTGAGTAAAGAATCCTCCCGGTTCAAAAATATGAGGTTTCAAAAATCAAAAAGCGTCTGAATTTTTTCCAAAAGTAATCATATTGCATATTGCTCATAAGTTTTAAAGTATACATTGTACAAATCTTATTTTGATTTCATTTAATAGAAAAACTTCTGGACTCCAAAAGGACAAATGAAATATTTATATACTTCAAAAGTTCAAAGGTCAATATTGATAGTATAAAGGTTAAAGCTTAATATCTCAAAACACAATACCTTAAAATCCTTTAAAAATACATATATTGATGATGAAACCCTTCTCTATATTTGTGCCAAATTTCAAGTTGGAGGCTCTATTGGTTTAGGAGTTATGAAGTAAAACACAGAACGAAGCATATTTTTTTGTATGTAAAATTTAAAATTTTTACAAAAATTATTTTTTTTATGAGCACAAAATTTGATTCCAGTTTATATTTTGTTACATAAGTTCTGAAATAAATGAAGGTCCAACATGACATTTTGCACAAACATAAAGCACAATTATGTTAATATTATATATTTTTTATCATTTTAAAAATATATTTTTTTGAGATATTTATTTCTTGTAAGTCTTATTTTGACCTTTGAAATTTTGATCTAAAGTAAGTTATTATATATTATTATATATTATTTGCTTTTAAAACTGCACTAAAATTAAAATATTCTATAGCTTTGAAGTTGTTAATAACTGGATTTTATTTTTGACCATAACTACTAAACTAAATATGGCTCCAAATTGAAATTTTATATTCATATGGAGAAACTATATATAAATTTTTAAGAATTTTAAAAATACCGGTTTTTGATATATAATAATTTAATTTTTTTATCTCCAACTTTGACCTTTGAACTTTCGATGTAAAAACATACGTATATATCGTTATGAAGGTATTATCTTTGTCTATAATATGCAGCAACAACTAAAGATCTACCATATATATTTAGGAAGTAGTTAGTTTGTAAAGTTTGTAATATTTTTTTTTTCGTTTTTTAAACCGTCATATTTCCGGATCGAAAAGAAACATAGAACCAGTAGTTTGTTCTGAGAAGTGAGGTAGAAATCATACAGAAATAGTTTTTTAGCACTAGTTTTCTGAAAAATTCGTTTAAACGAATTTAAAATCACAATTATGTTCTACTTCATTAGTGTCAGAATTTGTTTTGATACCACTAGTTCTGTTTGAAGTGGTTCTGATTACACCAGTTCAAGCACTAATGGTTTTATAATACTTTCTAATTTTTTCTGGGAAACATAAACTTACACAGAACAAAATATTTCAAATAATTATTTTCATAAAATTATTAACTAAATTTGTATTGGAGTTTAATTATAATATTTATTAATATAATTAATTTTCTAATTGGTATAAGTTTATATTTTAAATACATTAACAGTTCTTACAAAAAATATAAAGAAAAATTATTATTTTTTTTTATAAAAATGTAGAAATAAAATTAATTTGATTAGTTTTTCAACAATCTTCAGCTCATTATGTTTTTTTTTTTAAGAAAAATAAGTAATATTAAAATTAATTATTGAAGTTATTAATATTATTACTTCGATGATTAGAGCAAAATCAATTAAAAATTAATTAATATTACAAATTTCGTAATTGAAGTCGATTTTTATTTTTTTCTTATAAAAATTAAATTATTGGTTCATATCTATAGAGTTTTTAATTAGTGTATTGGACAAAATATTTCATTCTGTATGTAAGAGCTTTTATTGCGTTTCGGCTACTTTTTTGAGAATGAGTCTTTTTTTATTTTTTATTATTTTCATCGGTATTTTCCTAAAGCTTTGTTCACATTTGTCAAATATTTGACAAAATTGTACCACCACTACTTTTACAAAAAATTATTTACAGCTTTTTTGATGTGGAAAATTTTTGTAAGAAAAATTAAAATGGAAGTTAGAACATATTTTTTAAAGTAGTTACTCAATTTTATCTAACCAAAGTTTTGGAATTGACATAAAAGGATTGATCGGTAAACTATACAAAAATATATTTATCTACTTTGTGCTTTATTTATCCATATATATAACTAAGGTGCAAAAACAAAAAATAAATGGTAGAAATATACTTTTAATGCTAAAAAAATCGTTTTATTTAGAAAAAAAGTATAAAAAAGTGTTAAAACACCTTTTTTCGCGCAAAAATGCTATGTTCAAAAAATAATTGCTAGAATTGCACTTAAAATGCCGTTATGGCAACTCTGGTGACCATAAACTAATTGTTATATATGATTCCAGGTTGTAATAAGTATATTTGTACGTAATTATATTTATGATTCCATTTAATAATTTATTAGTAAATTTTATAAACTTACTTATGATTTTTAGTAAATTTATAACCTTTTCTTAAAAATCACTTTATTGATTTTATGTTACCATATTTCATTAAACTAATCTCATAATCTCATTTTATTATATATATATTACCATTTTATGATATATATTAACTAATTTCATCATATATATTATATCATAAATATAATTCTCTTTTATTATAGATATGAAGTAATTTTATCATATTTATATTTATTTGTACCACTACATATGGTACAATTATCATACTGTATAAAAACAAACCTTATCAATTTATAGTTGTTCATATATGAAATTACTGAACTGATACACATGAATCTGTATTCAAGAGTTATTGAAGCAAATACAAAAAATTGGATTAATGGTTCTAGAATTAAACAACTTTGTAAAATTTACTGAATGAAACTTATTGATTGAAGAATTAATTAAATATATATAATCATAAGTATGACTTCATAGAAAAATATTTATAATTCAGTCAACCATATTAAAATTTTCATTGTGGGTAATCATTAAATGATTAAACAGAATCATAAACGTTGCTTTCATGAACACGGTTTTATTGAAATCATTGAAAAACTGCTATATAAACATGGAATGGTTGTAATGATCATGCTGTAACCATGTTTTTTCTCTGCGTGTACTTACCACCAATTCATTAAAATTTTGCGTTGTATGGGAGATGGGCGGTAAAGTAGATGGATCACGTTTATTTTTGGTTTCCAAGTCTATATCGACCCTACAAAATTTCGATATTGCACATGCTTTTCTTTAAGAGATATCAACCGAAAACTATGAAATGAAGCCACAATGGACACCCTGTGCTTCTAGTGTTTTGTCCATAACTTTTTTGTTTATTTAGCGATTTTACTCAAATTCAATATCAAACAAATATAAGAAAAGTATTCTGGTAAGAAAAGTATTCCGGTAAGATTTTGTCTCCCTAGATTTTACCATTCAAGCCCTATCCTGTTTTAAATAGACAGACAGATGTAAGGACGTAGCTAAATCATCTCATAATCGAAGCAGGATCCAGAAAATAAATATTTTATGGATCTTAAACAAATATTTCAACATTTTATATACTTATTATATGGGTGGCGAGTATAATGAAATACTACATTATACAAGTAGTTGCCTGTTAAACAACTGATTTCAAAATTAACCGTTTTACTTAATAGCCAATTAAAAAATTATGACATGAATCATTTTTCAGTAAACACATACATACATAGATATGGATATTAAGAATAACATTTACCTGACATTTAAACAGTTTTGTGTTGTATACAGTTGATCTTCTATCTTGCGCGTATATTCTCTAAGTCAGTTCAAATTTCCTACACACTTGTCAGACGACTTTTGCTGCAAGTAATAAATTTACGTTAAAAAATATTATAAATTGTTGCAAAACATTTTTTATGGCCATATAACAGGTCTTTTTTGGGAAACTAAACAATTCAATGTATCACAAAATCTATTAAATGTCGGTTTGTTTGAAAATAAGTGAAGTGTGTCGCTAATTAAATAAATAAAATATGAGAAATTTACATTCTTGAAGCAAAATAGCAAAATAAATTTTATTTTCAAAGTCATAAAACCAACATTATTTTAGCTTAAAACATTAAAAAAATATTAAAAGAAAAGACAAATGTGTATTTTAAAATTTTACCATCCTACACAGACAACTTGCCACGAAAAGAAGAAAATAATAAAAATATAAAAAAATCAAAACAACAACTAATATAATTGCATATCAAAACCTTGAACTTGACCTTAATGATTTGATGTGGCAGACAACAAATCAAGCAACACAATGCAGAAAAAGTAAACTTTGGTAGGTCGCATACAATGGAAAACACACACATTCACATAAGCTACGAAAAAATATACATATATACATACATATATATAGAAGCATATTGAATGGCATCATCGTCATCATCGACTTTATCATAATCATCGTTGTGATCTTCAGCATGGGTGAAGTTCAAGTTTAAATTTGCCACAGCTCAAAAGTTACAAAAAGAACAAAAATGATGCAAAAGAAGCAGAAGACACAAATTTGTTGGTTAAATTTGTATAATAAACATCAACAAATGTGGCACCATGTCTAATATGATTTAACATTATTAAACTACGTATAATAATCATTATGAGCAGAAGAAAAAGAAAAAAAAAAAACAAAAACAACAACAATCTGACGGAGAAATATAGCTATCGACCGTACTAAACTGAAACTAAATGCATAGAATAAGACAAAAATAAAATCCAAATTAAACTTTTTGACATAAAGTTTAATACTGTGTTTTGTTACTGTTTTTATGTAACTATGTAGGATATACATATACATACGTATTATATCTATACTATGAAAAAACAAAACTTTAAAATGCTGAACACAAATCAAGTGGTAAAGCAGTGATAACTTCAAAATTAATATAAACTATACAATTGATGATACAGTAGGACAATTTATAATAAAATCTGAAAGAATTGATTTTAGTTTTAAACCCTAGGAAATATTTAATATACTTTTAATAAAAAACTATTTTAGTAGTAAATATTTAATAAGTGATTAGTTTTAGTTTATATATCAGCTGCGGTGTCCGAGTGGTTAAGGAGATGGACTTGAAATCCATTGGGTTTTACCCGCACAGGTTCGAATCCTGTCCGCAGCGGAAATATTGTTTTGAATTATTTTTATTAATTTTATGTTTATATATGCGTTTGTTCTGTTGTTGTTTGTAATGCACAGACGAATTCTTCAGACTCCCAACGTTAAATACTTCAATAGACTCAGAATCACTTTCTGAATAGGCTCAACGATGTTCGTCTGGTCGGCGGATAGTTGTCTGTCTACAAGTACAGGTCGCAATTTAAAGTTGTCTTCATGAAATTTTCACGAAAGGTATTTTGCTAAAAATACTGTTGATACTGGTCTTAATCAGTTCATTATTTCACCTAATCAAAAATTATTAGATTATAAATACCTACTAGCAATATTTTATAAGAGTTAATTTCGTGAATTTTTAAATGACAAAAAAAATTGGTGCGCTTTAAATACTTTTATATTCCAAAAAAGCTCATTTACAAAAGCTGATATTCTGCATACCAAGAGGAGAAAGTCCATAAGTCCGGTCGAAAGTCAGCAAAATAAAAATCTAGAAAATTATAAATATAAATAAGTCCGAAATGTATTCGGTTCGGCGGAATATATTATACCCACAATCAAGTTTTTAAAATTTTACGTTATATATTAGGTGGGCCGTAAAGTGGGTGGACCAAGCATATTATTGGTTTACAAGTTTATATCGACCCTCAAACTATACGTACAAAATTATTATATATTTTTTGAGTTTAAATTGGTCTTTGAACTATTTATATAAATTTTCATTGACGTGTCACCTTATATGAATGGTGGGTGATAAAGTAGGCTGATCAGTAAGTTTATATTGACCGAAAACTATGCGTACAAAACCATCCGCACAAACTTTGTTATTGTATAAGCTTTCGTTTAAGAGATATCAGCAGAAAACGTTTCACCTTATATGGGAGCGGGTGGTAAAGTGGACGGACCGTGCCCATTTGTTTCCCAATTTATATCGAGACTCAAATTAACCGTATACAATTTCATAATGTTATATAATTTTGTTTAAGATATATCAGCAAAAACTATGAAATAAAGCTACAATGAACACCCTGGATTTTTAGTACTTCCCATATGACAGGAGATTACATTCGGCTTTGAGGAAATTGTAAAAAAGTTTACGTTTCACTTTATATTGGAGGTTAAGTAATACAATAAGAAAACTTTACTTTGCCGTTCGGAAAGTTTAAAAAATAAAATTGAATGAAAAATCGCCTAAAAGTAAAAGTAGAACTTTTTATGGGCCTATTTTTCATTTGATATTTTTAGGGCAATTATTCATTCCAATTTGGTGCAAATTCACCCAAAAACGAGAGAAAAAGATATAGTCGGTCAAACCCGACCATTGCCACTATGTACCAAAATACGCGAAGGAGCCAATTATGGGCCCATACCTCTGTTAAGTGTCAAATAAAAAAAAAATACTAATACAAAATATTTCTTCGATACTGAAATTAACATGTATTTATGAACTTTTGAGTGATTCCTAAATTGTGTACTCATAAATTTGAGCACTGTCATTTATACTTTAATATTGGAAAAACATATTATTTTTGTCCAATATTAAGTTGATACTTTCATGGGGTTTATCCACATTGATGTGATTTTCTAAAAAAGGGTTCATATGGGAGCTATGGTCAATTATGGACCAATCTTCATGAAATTTAGCATACAGATTTGTGTTTATAAAATAGTTTCGTGTTAAATTTCAATCAACGGTTTTTAACGTATTTAGAGCATTAAAATTCAATTGAGGGAGAAAATTAGCATTGGGCTATGAGAAATAATGTGCTGATCAAGACCAAATTCAATAGGATTTATCCTGAAGCAAAAAAAGTCATATGTACTAAATTTCATCAAATTGTCTTTAAAATTAAGAGTTGTACATTTCGCAAAAGCAATCGTCTGAGAAAGTGATTCCGAGACAAGCGTTGGAAATATTGTAACGCAGAGAAAATATGCGTTACAATATTTCTACAAGCACATAACACCCCAACCATCTATGGTGGTATAGTGTATAAAAATAGGTCATGCTTATAAACCGAAAAAGTTTTGCTCCAAAATTTCGTGTTGTTGTATCCCATGTTACTTTAGGGACATTTTTTGTTTATTTTTGTGTTTTGAAGTCATATTTCCTGGTGTCACATTTGTAGGAATTTAATTTAATCATTTTAGGTAATTTGTTAAAATCTCATGAGTGTATCAAGTGCCACTTCATATTTTTGGCGAATGAAATTTGATCGTTTATTCCAATTTTCATACATGGATATGACATACATGGTGGTGTAGGGCATCATATATTCGAGCTTAACAGACTATTTTTTTCTATCTCGTTTTCTTAAATCTAGAGGAAATTAAGATAATTTACTTATAATAAACAACCAATCATTAAACTTTTAACTCCCTAATGGAACTTTATGAATTTTAGTGAATTTTTGCGGTGGGACAAATCTTTAAAATTGTACATGGATATAATGTAGTTTAGAAATATAGTGCAATAATGACAAGGATACATCTCTGGTCTTTCTTTTTTACAAAAAAAAAAAAATAAATAAATAAAAAAAAAATAATTGGAATTACTTACTCATCAACTGCAAAACTCAAAGCGAAAAGGAAACAAATAGCTGAGGGTTTTAAAATTGTAAGCCTTTGAAGTTAGGCTCCCAGTGCCCTTTAGAAGCGGAGCAATTAGGGCTCAAATAAGGTTATCTCTTGCATAGCTTGCCAAATTTTTGTTTCTTATCCGTTTTCAAATATCTTCTTAAAGTCTTTCATAATGCCTATGAATATCATGCTTCCAAATGCTTTCATCTTCTACAGCTTTCAAGTTATCTTGGTTTAGTTTTCTTTTTAATAAAGCGCAATGCTGTCAATAATTTTTTATCCATTAGTTAAATATAAAATTATTTCCCCGTCGGTCATAAATTAACGCCTTTTTTAATTATACAAAAATAGCTTAAAAATTATTATTTTTAATTTAATTATTTTATATATATTTTTTTTTTGCTTTTTCTAGTTTTATAGAAATTTTTTGAAAAATTTCAAAAAATTGATTTGTAAAACTTTAATTTATTGATTGATATTTATTGTATAATAGCAGAGTTTCGAAAGAATTATTTAAATCTTAGTTTAAAATCATAAATCTTAATTAATTGAATTGTATTGAAGAATCAATAAAATTTATATTAAATACAAAGAATGCATGAATTAAATTATTTGAATGCCTTAAAAGAATGACTACAGCAATAATTTTAATTTAATATACTTTTAGAAAAAGGAAAATAATAAGTGCAGAGAGATTTTATATCAAAATGGACAAACGATTTCGATAAAATTTGCTACAGAAGTTATGAATTTCAGATGTTGTACAAAGAACATAGTAAAGACTCTTCCCGGTCCAAAAATATGAGGTTTTAAAAATGAAAAGCTGGTTTAACTTTATCGAAAAATAATGACACTTTATTGCTCATAATACAAAAGCAAATTGATTTGAAAACGACAAGTAAAACATTTATGTAATTTGAAAGTTCAAAAGTTCAAGTCTATAATATAAATATTAAAACCTTTCAGCCGTATTCACAAAAATAAATGCATGCTTGATAAAGGTTTACTACTTTTTTCCTATGGAAATTTACACACAAAAAGTTAGTAAACCTTTATCAAACATACATTATTTTTTTGTGAATACGGCTGTAATATTTCAATAAACGGTATTTTAAAATTTTAAGAAAAATATATATTGATAATGTAGATATTTTCTATATTTGTGACAAATTTCAAGTAGGATCCTCTTTTGGTTGAGGAGTTATGAAACATAATATGGTGAAAAGCACATTTTTTCTATTTTAAATAATTTTGAAATTATTTTTTCCATTTGTTTTTGGAGTTATAATAATTTATTTTTTTAAGTCTTACTTCGAACTTGTGAACTAAAGCAACCAGTTTTACCAGTTTAGTATTTTTAAGGCTAAACCTACCCTTTTTATTTTGTTTTTATTCTTAGCCTTTTTTGATTCTTAACATAGCTTTAAAAAGGCTAAAATTTTACAAATTTTATTTTCCAAAAATCACAAATGTAAGCATTTTTGTGGATTAATTCGCTAAAAAATCTA
>MINK01020384.1:0-19478 GCA_001735545.1 Phormia regina
AGTTTCCCAGATATACAAATTTTGGTATTAACTTTATATGAGAGATGGCACGGCCACTATTTCTTTTCCACCCAAAATGTTCACATTGATAATTGTTGATGTTGATTACTGTACTCCGAAACCATTTTTTGGCTGTCAGTTTTCTACTTCTCTTCCTGAAGGCGATATATGGCACCCTGAAAGCTACTCATCAGTTGTGAGAATCTACACCGATGGATCGAAACGGATAGGGGGAGTTGGGTGTGGTTTCTATATTGAGGATTATGGTATTAGGGTACCTTTCAGACTGCCGAATGAATGTAGTATTATTCAGGCGGAGATTTCCGCCATTAAACGGACTGCTAACTGGGTGAGGTATTATAAAATATCGGGAGATATTTGTATTTTTACTGACAGCAAGGCAGCCATAAGATCTTTAGCAAGTGTCTATACGACATCAAGGTTAACTACGGAATGCCGGGTGTCTCTTAATGAGATAGCGAGACATTCGAATGTTAGGCTAGTTTGGATCCGGGGTCACAGTAACTGTTCCGGTAATCATATTGGGTTACTTACTGAATATTAGTCCTAGGTCACTGTACTCCTTCCTTTTAGGAACGGGATGGTTTGGTGCAGGATTAACACTGTTTTCCTGTCATAGGGTAACACAACGGGACCAGACATTGATGGACCCACGTGAGATGTCTCGGAAGACACTGCCCAAGGAACCTAACCTAAGTTCTTGGTCCATATTTTATTTTCACATATACTCCAGTATATTTTTATTTATTTTATTATTTACATAATTTAAGAACAGAATTATCTATATAAAAATTAAAATTTGAACTCGATATCTTTAATTGCAATGATTTTTTGTGTTTTTTTATAAGGAAAAAAGCTTTTACTCTTTTTTCGTTAAATTAAAATTTTCTTAAAAAACTTTTTTATTTTTTCTGAAATATATCTTCACAGAAATGATTTTAAAATAGAATACAATTTCAATAACCCGAGCGGTAAGGTACATATCCTCTCACATTTTATCCACTTTACTTTAAATCCCAAAGCACGAATCTGCAAGTGGAATGCAGTTTAAAGGTTTTTAATCAAAATCTATGTAACTTCGAAAGAATGTAGATTTCATTTCCGAAAATGTCAACATATCACTCTATGAAAGTAGAGCCTATAAAGATAATCAGTTTTTACGTCAATTTTAAACCAAAAACACAGTAACAACGGTTATTCTCCTTCTGGTATAAATATGTCTTTCAATTTTTGAATAGATTTAGATTTTAATTGCAATTGTGTTTAAGAATATTTTTCAATATATCTTCGCGATACCCCAGGAATGTCATCAATCTTACAAATTTCTAGAAAATTGCTTGTAACTTCACTATTCCGACAAATAGGCAGAAATATATTTTCAAAAGTTATATCATTATATCACGATTATTTTTCATTATGAACCTTTAATAAAATGTTATAAAATTCTTTTAATTTTTGAAACTTTTGCTTTAATTAACAAAATTGTTTTGTGTTTATATAACTCTAATTTAAAGAAGAGATTTTTAATTGATGCTTTAAGGTTGTAATAATAAAGCTACTCCGCCCAAAATCCACTTTGATGGACGTTCACGAGATTTGAGATTAAATGTCCAAACATAAGTATTGCCACGAGATCTATAGAGAAACAAAATTAAAATGGAATCTAACAAATTCCTTAGTTATCCAATCTACCTAGTTTTATACAAAGGACATTCATAAATGTGATGAAGATCTTGTTTTTCTTGTACAATAGACTTAATGCAAATAACTGGCATATAACAAATTAATTCCTTAGGATGTAAAGGTACAATGGAGTTTAACTGGCAATCCCAACTAGCGCCATCCAAATAGAGACCGTGTATAAAAGCTCCTTCCAAAGGAGGTAGACTAAGGAAACATTTAAAGTACAAATGGATAAAAAATATAATATTAATATTTGTTCTAAACTTACGTTACGCTATCCACATCTTTTTTGGTAACATCACATACCAAACACATACGATCCAAAGGTAAATCATGTCTCCTAGCACTTTCTTGCATAATGGCCGTTAAGAAGCTCTGAGGATTGAACAGACCACCCAACCAAATGGTACAGGGTAATTTAAAATCATTAAGCCACAAAGATAATTCCTTAATGCGATGCAACAGATCAGCAAACCAACTTTGTAGTCCTAACATACTGGGATAAGCTAGATTTGTCCAAGGCTCTGGGACATGGTCATAAAAGAGAGCATGATCTAAACGTTCCATTTCTAAAGTAATGGTAAGTTCACCTTTAAGACCCAATAACAATTCACGTAAAGATCGTTTAATTTCTCTAATTAAATTATTCATACGTTCGCATTCTTGCAGAGCGACTACCACAAAAGGAGTTTTACGTTCTACACGATTGAGTAAAGCTTGAAGATTAAATTCTACTTGCAATTTGTCTAGAAAATCATCAGCCATTATTTTAACCAATTCTTCACGAGGAGCTCCACAAGAAGTACTTAATTCGGATTGTCTAGGTTGGAGTTCGAATACCGTTTTGAGTAGCTGTTCGGAGGCATTTGTTAGAAAACCAATTTCCGCATTAGGATGTAAACCATACAATAAAGGAGACTCGGCTGGTAACATTTCATTAATATAATTATGATAACCCTGAAAGTCTAAATTTGGTGGAGAGGGAAATCCTGGACTTAATTCCATATCTCCATCCACCAAATCTTGTTGAAGTAATTCCTCCAAATATGTCTGGCACAATCTACGATCCCAATCATCGGTTATATGGCCACCATACATGATTTCTCCAAAAAGATAGCGCAAATCTTCCCACGGTATACGATTACTGCCCTCTAAATAGTTGTGTAAAACAGAGGCCGATATTGTTAAATCTCCTATATTGAATGGATAGACTTTGTTCCATCCCAATGGACCAAATTTTCGTCTTTGGCCCGCTACAGCATGAAAATAACATAAAGCAAATAAAATAGATTTAAATTCGGCTTCTTGGGTGCAGGTTTCTAAAGCTTCCTGAGAAAAATTATCCCAAGCTTTGTGCATATTAGCGGCCATGCCTGATGGTGGTTCATTAACTATTTTCAGGGATGATTCTAAAATACCTTGTGGAATAATGTGGTACTGAGGATCAGGTGCTGGTTCTGCACTAATAAATAATCTAAATTTCGAGTTCATAAGACTTTCACTATCCGAAGTTATACGCTCCATTACTTTTTCCAATGTTGGCAACCAATTAGCTACTAGATGAATATTTTGTAAAACAACCCATTGTTGTCCAGTATCCAAAGCTTTGGAAATGGCCTGTTCTGCAACAATTTCTTGGCCTTGACCTAATGAAATATTTATAAGGTTTTCGTTGAGGCTACTAAACCCCAATTGTAAGCCCAGTCTTTCAACATCATATATGGGATCAACTCCCGGACAAAGTATGAAAAATATGGGAGTAGCTGCTGTTACCTCACTGAAAACATCGGCAAATTGAAACGTTTTAACCTGAGCATATTCCTTTCCCATAGTTTGTTCCACAAATAAACGTATAGCATTAGTAACGCGATCAGGACGTAAAGCTCTCATAATACACAATTTCTGCAAAGGATTTCGATGCTTCCATTCTCCTGGAAACTGCTCACGTTCTGGTACATCACTGGTGGAAAATTTGCGCCAACGTTTAGGATAATTTTCTATATCTTTATCAATACCATAGAAATTGTCCATTAAAGCCAAAGACTTTATACCACTCCAAGCTATTCGTCCCACAAAATCGACCGGCGATAAAGTGTTGGGATCATGTGGAAAACGCAGCAAAAAGTCAATTTCTTCCAAAGAAATCCGTTCACTAGCCGCCAGGATACGTAATGTCATGTGAGCCGTAAAGGTTAATTTGTCCACTTCGAAGAGCCCTCTCAAGGCATAATAAAATGTTTGACAAGTTATAGAATCTACCAAAGACTTAACACGCTTTTCATATAGTCTATGTTGGGGAGCTACTACAATGGCTTGTTTGAAAACATGCATAAATGCTTTGAGAGAGAATCTGTATATAGGACTTATGCGACTCAAATCCGAAAGTACAAAATATAATATGGCAGCACGCTTAGCTGCTGCTCTATAAATATTTCGGGCTTCATCGATTTGCATGGTCGTAACACGTGCCTCATTCACCTTTATTTCTATTTCATCTACCGTTTGCTTTGTAGACTCAAGATTGGCCACTAATTCATAATCATCCAAAACACTTTCTCCTGCCGAAGACAAACGTGCCAAAAGATCATCTTCTAACTCCTTAAGAGATATTTTAAATTTATTTTGTTGTATTGTAAGTTCTGTTTTCATTTCTTCCAAATCGGGTCTTTCAATTTTAACTACTTCGGCCAAAAGTTGTTCCTCTAGACCATCTTGGGTAACAGTAAAGTTAATGAGCGTAGTTTGAGCTTGCATTTCTGGTTTGTAATGAGGATTTGCCAATTTGGTGTGAAGAATTAATCGAAATTGTGGATTAAAATCTAATTCTTTATCACCGATTCTTATAAAACGACCACGTTTGATTAAAGCTCGACTAAGTAGAGGTTCCAAAACAGTGTCTACAGTTTCTTCGATTTGCTCTAGTAGAACAGTGTCTCCGTTTGACATGGCTTTTTCTAAAGTTTCTAGAAAGTTCTTTTGTGTAAGACGTATGATAATTAGGGAGTCTCCAAAACGATTTTTAATCCATTTGATGCCTTGCCTTAATAAAAGAGGAGAGAAAATTAAGAACAAGTAATCAAAAAGACGAATTTATGAAAAAGTATGAAGTAAAAAATTAATAAATGAAATGGGATACTGAAATTGATATTGAGTAAAATATTGTTGTTGAAAGAATAAAAAAAGATTGCGTGTAGACATAAATAAGAAAGCTTACAATTGTGGATCAATCATTAGGGGCCAACGAGTTGAGTGTACTAAAACGGTGGCATTTTCAGTTGACATACGATCCATTGGCAAACCTTCATTATTCCATGTAGCTATCTGAGCATCATCTGTAAACAACGACAAATGATCTACGCAATCGGTGTGGGGAATTGGAGGCTGAAAATTATAAATATATTTATACATTGTGATCAGTTCTAGTTTAGTTCCAGTACAAAGTTATATTTCAGTTCTACTTCAGATATAGTTCAACTTTAAAAACAAAGGAGAATATTATTGGTGGGAATAATGGTATCGAGTATCATTGAATCCTTAGAGCTTTGGCATAGATAATGGAAATTATATTCTTCTTTTGGATAATGGTGTTTCAAATTTAACATCTTTGTGCTTAATTCATCCATGAAATCGAATACCTTTAAAAAAATGTGATACTGTTCAACACGACTGTAAAAACTGAAGCCCTTCAACTTAAGAAATTTAATTTATGAAATAAATTGACAAAAACAAACTACAAACAAAAATCAGGAGGTTTTTCTTTCTGTTATCCGCATACGCAAACATTTTTGCAAAAGTTCGTGACTATTACAGTTAAGTAGCTATATATGTATGTATGTGTTATATACTCACTTCAATTTTACGAAAGTTTGACATCCACATTTTCTGTTGCAATTCTTCGCGATAACAACGTGTAAAGCAACCAGCATATGACAGAAAAGAGGAAATTAGCAGGATATCACCAGGTAGTGTTGAACTCTTAGACTGTAGACTTTTGACAGCGCCAACAACAGCCAATAGAAAGAAAAGGAAAGTGAGAGAAAGAGAGAGAGAGAAAAAGGGAAAAATAACATTAAGAATGAGTAAGGTAGAAAAGGAAATATGTAACATAATAACGAGAAACGGAAATCGAAAAATGAAAGTATTTTTTTTATCAGCATCATCATCCTCAAAAGGATTAAAACAAGTACATGTAACACATTGATGGGATATTGATAGCAATTCGTATTAAGAGTTTTTCCTCTTTATGGCTAAAACAAAACGAGTAAAATGAACAAAACGAAAAAAGAACTAAAATGAAATGAACGTAATAAAGAAGAAGGGTAATTATTTGTAGCACAGACGATAAATTGGTCAAACGTTATGTGTTGTGTCTACATGTGTTCAAGTATGATTATGGCTACTTGTGGCTCATAATTGATATGAAGTGTAAAAAGATGAAGAAACTCTAAAAAAGACTATATATTTTATATTTTCTCTTTTTTTACGTCGTTTATATTTTATCAGGAAGCTTGTGGTTGATGTTTGAATTTTTTGTTTCTTCTATGTGTACAATAGAGTGTCCCGAGAAAGCCTTTTTCGTGATTTCGATGAAGGAAGACCTCTCAAACGATGCGTACAAATTTGTTTAATACGAAAAAATCACTGAAAAAAAAATTTTAATTGGACTTTGGTCAAAATTTCGATTAAAAAATCGAAACTGTTATCAAAAAATTCGTAATTTTAACTGATTATGAGAAAATATTTAAAAGATTTTCGAGAGAAGAATTTTTAAGATTTTTTGATGAACAATTTTTGGGAAAAAAGTTGGAAAATTATATAAATTCAATATAAAGGGGACATTATTATAAAATTTTTATCAATTTAAAAAAAAAAATGTTAAAATTTTTTTGCATGATGTTAGTACATCATGACGGTTTATGGACCATAATTGTTGAGATTTTTTTAATAATTGGCTTAAAATTACGAATTTTTTGATGATTTCAAGATAAAACTCAATATAATTTTTTTGACGATATATTTTTCTCATATTGAGCAGATTTTTTTGCGCATCGTTTGTGTGGTCTTCCTACAAAATTTTTTTCTACTGGACACTCTAGTGTACAAGTATCACGTAGTTACTGGTATATATCCTGGATTGTTGTTAAATAATACATGGACATTTCTTTTTTTTCATAACGTTGGAATTTTTCAATTGAAAAGTTGTTTGATTTTATTACAACATAAATGTGAAACCTTATTTATGCGAATTTTTATATGAGTTCATACTCGTACATACATATATATCAATATCAATACCAATATTAATAATCGCTTTTGTTTTGTTTGCAGCTTTATATAAGGGCAGGGAATTATGTGGAGTTAAAATATAAATTGTTGAATTTTAATAGATGTTGAATGATGGGTTTCGCAGAAAAAAATAAACAATTCGTAATGCATTTTTATTGAATTTTAGATTATTAAAATAATTTTTTGAAATTCGTTATGTGTAATTAAGGGAAATATTTATGTTGTGGTCAATATAAGTTAAAACCATGAAAATCATTAAAATTGTATGACTGTTGTAGATTTTATGATTAATATTTGTAAATTTCTCTCCTTACTTCTGTACCGACTCCTTCCATCGTATGTTTTCATTTGCCAAACCATTGACCAAACGATGTGCCAAATCGATAGTAAATGTAGTTTTATCAGCTTCACGCTGACATTTTTGCTTTTCACGTATAGCATCTTCGAATTCAGCTTGTATTTCACTAAGTTTGCATTCCAAATCGTTAATTTTTACCTTAAGATACTCAAGACGTTCTCTGGCAGCGATTAATTCATTTTGAGAATCTTTTAGAGCCTGTTGTTTGGGACCTACTATAAGGAACACCTGATGATAACGATGAATATTGATAACCCAAGCACAAAGTCCTGCAGCAGCCACTGATTTTTGGACAATTTTGTCGGGTTTAAATTCGGGATCCTGGAAAGAGATATTCATCGAAAATTTCGTATGAAAATAAAATTAAGCCATTTTTAAGAAATGAAAATTTATGCCCTTATTTTATGAATCACTACGCCTCACTTTTTATCACTTGTTAAGTACATAAATCAAGATTGCCAAGTACATAAATTAAAATTAATTTTTATAATTTCATATACGTATTGATGTTGGAAATCCCTGAATAAATTTTATTCGAGATATATCAGTTATAAAGTAAAACGTAGTTATTTATAAAATTATATTTTTTTCGTTCAGGGAACAGGAGTGTTAGCGAAGCGTTTAACACTGGGGATTTATAAAGTTAGGTCATTATTACAAATTGTCTGCAAAAAGAAAATTCTTTTAAAAACTGTCTTTAAAAAGAAAAATTATTAAAAAAATCCTTTAAGAGAAAAATTATTAAAAATGTTCTTTAAACAGAAAATGTTTTAATAACTTTCTATAAAGTTACATCAAAAATTTTCTGTAAAGAAAAAAAGCTATATAAATAATTTTTATAAAGAGTAAATTTATATCAAAAATTTTCTACAAGCTATTTCATTTTAAATCAAAAAAATGTTGACTCTTGGTTATCGATTTGGATAAATTTGGTGCATAAGCACGCATCAGACAAAAATTAAACTAAAATTTTCTATATCATATTTTTTTCTTACCTTTAAATACTCCTGCAAAACTTCAATAATATTTGGGTGAATATTATCCTTATTGTAATTTATCAAATCATTCAAAAACTGGTCAACACGTACCATCATTAGCTTTGCTGCCTTCCAACTACGATCACGTGGTATCTTCCCATTTAACGCAAATAAAACCATCACTGCAGCGCATACATTGACTACAGCCTTGGGAGGCGAACCAAATGATTTCAATTCTGTTAAATTATTTTTATTTAAAGTATTTAAAGCTGCCTGAGCTGCTACTAAAGCTGGCTCAGCTTTACGTAAATCATCTTCACATAATTTGGTTTTGAGAGAAACATCTTCCTCTATAATACGCACACGTTTCTCTTCTTCCGAAGCAATATGTTTCTCATATTTTACTTTTTCACTTTCGGCACTAACAATCAAAATGAGTTTATCGGCAGCAGCATTTTTGGCATTTAATTCAATTTCCTGTGCAGCCAATTGATTCTGAAAGTTAAAAGGGGGAGGGAAGTGAATTTTTTGTTTTCGATTTAATCTATTGAGAGATTTATTGATTTAGTGTTATTTCCAAGTAGAGAGTGCCTTAAGCTTTAGTGGTCAATAAATAACAAATACAAACTATTGTTTAGATTTTATGTAGTTTAGTTAAAACACAAACAAACTGTTTAATTGTGGTAAATGCAACTATAGTTTATGCAATTTATTTGTGCAAGTGAAATTCATTTTTAAGATTTATGGTTCTTTTCTATTATCACCTGAAAGCATTAAAAGTAAATAACTTAATCCTTTAACATTTTTACAAACATTTATTTTTGTTTTTTCCCTTAAAAACTTTTTAAGTAAAATTTTTCTTATTTATTATTATTTTTTTATTTTTGATTTGTTCTGCGCTAGCCTGGCATGAATGTTGTATATAACGTTGATTATAACGTTTAAATTTGTCAATCGTTGTGCAATAATGTTACGTTTTAAATTCAATTACTGTGGAATATTGGAAACATTTTCTCGTTTCATAAGCATTAATAAAGTGTAGTGCATGAGGTTAATGAAAAGCCAAACTGGGTGACAAACGAAGGCCATTAAATGTTGCAACATTTTTCATTATAAACATTCGATATCGAAGTAAAAATTGAAGCAGAAAATTTATTTCGATCTCAATTCATTTACACAGACACCAACAAAAAAAAAAAAAAAAAAAACACATACACATACACAGGTCATACATACATACATACATGTACAAAAGGTTAAAGGGAAAAAATTAAAAAAAGAGAAAAATGAAATTAAAAAACAAGATTTAAAAGAATTTACGAATCACATTTTGGTTGGATTCAACGTTTCAATTACGCGCACTAATTGAATGTCATTCGAAGGTGTATGTGTATAATGTTTCCTACTCTACTCTACTCTACTCTACATTGGAAACTGATACACAATGTGTGATAGTGAAGTCAAAAGTAAATGTGCCAAATATGTGTTTTTATATGTGAATTTGTGTGTAGTTGAATTTATGTTTGTGTGTGGTACTTGCAACAAACTCATAAATTAAGAAGAGTCGGTGGCCACAATACTTTCTCTCTTTCTCTTTCTATATACATATATATGTGTGTGTACTAGAAGAACATTTTTGAATTGAATATGTAGAATGCAAGTACGGTTTTTTTTAGAATATTCGTTTTTATTGAATCGAATATTTAATCCTTTTTCGGAATTTTTAATAAAATAATTAGAAATTAACAAGAAATAATAAACACCGCAGAGACACCGATCTCGCAAACGATATCTGAATAAATCTCCGGAGATCGTTATATGTCATCAAAACAGACTCTTAATTAATGCTTCACTTAAACACTTGTCAAATCACATGTTATACTAATTCGGATGTAGTTGATTACGAAATACCTTCCCTATATCAAACCATTATAGAGGTAACGAAATTATTATACAGTCTTAGAAGCAATATGTTAAAGTTTAGTTAAATATGAAAATAGAGAAATTTATATCATCGTATTTTATATTAATAGTCTACCAAGAGATAAAGTATTGCTATTGCTATTCATAATAAATCGTAGTTATCCTATCGATAGTAGAAGTATTTATCACCTCGGATTGTATTTAATTAGTAGATAAGGAATGATGTAGAGTTAATTGCTGACATTGTTCTTAGTGAGATCTTGTAGCATTTTTAAAGATATTAACAACCATTCATCATTTAGAGCAGTTTAGCACAAATGTTAAATCCAATCTCTAATGTGTCACCTTGTATTGCCAAAATCATTGGGTGTAGATGAAATAGCAGGCATTTGAAGCATTCGAGTTAATGCTATAGATTAGATCTATTATATCGAGCACTAACCGCGAAAATATCGTAAGTGCAGAAAACAAAACTTTACAGGAGAAGCATTTTTTATTGTTGAATGTATTAAAAATGTCACTTACTTTAAAATTTCTTTCGCTATAAATCTGTGATTACACGTGATACATCAATAATATTTTGACAGATGATGTCAATAATTCTAAATTATAGATTTTTCTCAAAACCAGAATTTCGAAAATGTTATCGGTTACGATAATTTGGAGGTCAGGGCTCGATATAATGGTATAATAAAGTTGAAACTCAAACATTTAAAACAACCATATTTGTAAAATGCATTTCGTAATATTTTAAGAAAAATATTAATAATAAGTATTTAATTGTTGTAAAAATTATAATATTTTTTTCATATCATTTTTACCAGAGCTTGTTATCGTAAACACATTTTTTTTTTAATTAATGATTATTAATACTGACAATACCATGTGTTTTCTCTGCGTTTATGAGTAGATGAAACTATTACGGGAATCCTAGGTCTTAAGTTCATATTTATGAAATGTTTGACCAAATTTTTGTGACCACAAGTTTTATTAAAAATATTTGTATAGCGTCAAACAAGATTTAGTATAATGATAGCTATGATTAATGATAAGTTAACAATATTATAAGTTAGAAAATGTTTTATATAGTTGTTACAACATTTTGGCCAAATATACTTATATTTAGAATAACTACTAAGTACAGACCGCTTGATAATTAAAGAATTAATAAAGAAAATAAATAAAAAATCTGTATTTAATACAATTTATTTACTTGAAGAGCCTATGATCGAGAAAGAGAAGAGATCATAATTCCGTCATGAAAAAGCTCGGCGTAATGCTCGTTGAGACTCTTTGGAAAATAGTGAAGAATTTTTCCAAACCCGTACAATAGATCAGACATTGCTACTCCATAATCTTGCTAGAACACAGTTTATTTTAAAACATCTTATGAAAATCTTTCCTCGAAACAATAGAAATGATTTTGGAATGGAATAAAAAATTGGATAATATCGATAAATGGATAAATACTTAACAATCGTTGAATGAGATGGGGATAGTGGAAAATACAAGTTTTCCTAAATTATTCGATTACTAGATTCTTATTAAATTTTTCCAAAACTAAAAAAAAATATATATATTTTCTGCTTCATGCATTTAAACTCTAGCATTTTTTTTTGCATTTTATTTCATGCATGTTCATTTATATGAACGGCTGCTACTGCTACACTAATACATATGTACATATATCTGTAAGTATTTATGGATTCAGTAGTTTTTCTCACCTTTAGAGTATCGACTTGACGTGCACATTCTGCCAGTTTTGCCATGCCGCTCTGTAAACGTTGTATACGGTTTGTATGTTCATCACTCCTATCTACCAACAATTTGCGGTATAGAAATATATATTCGAGAAATGTTTTCGGTGTCGTATAATTATAACGTTTTTCGTTTTGC
This sequence comes from Phormia regina, assembly GCA_001735545.1. NCBI lineage: Eukaryota > Metazoa > Arthropoda > Insecta > Diptera > Calliphoridae > Phormia > Phormia regina. The sequence continues at coordinate 12,145 of MINK01020384.1, forward strand.
AAATAAATCTTTGAAATCTGATTCACCGTGCCATGTACGTAGGCCATAAAACAACCGACAGGATTAATAAGTTCACGCTGCAAGCGATGTCATAGTAAAATTAAATTAATGTTCATTTGTAATTATTTTTTTTTTTTTATTTTTTTACAAAGTTCGTTTACAGCTACTACTACGCTATAGCTGTATGAATGTTGTTATGTTATACTTACAGGTAATATTTGTGTGTTAATTTCACTTAAAAATGTTTGTGATACAGATTCAAGAGCTGTCTTGGGCCATTCATGAAACCAATCAATGCAAGTATGACTGAGTATGGCGGGAAATTTACGAGCACGTACACGTAATGTTTGACCCACAGGTGAAAAGCAGAGTATTAAACGTAGTAAACGTCTTACTTTTTCAACAAAAAATCTCCAACAATTTTCTTTGGTATCTAAAGAGCCACTCTGTTTAACTTCATTGCGTATGCCATTCACGATGGTATCCAATTGGTCATCACTAAAGAGTTCTGGTATTTCACCAGCAGCTAACAAATCATTGATTAGCATTAGTAGTGACTCATGTGGTATTTGAGCATCTGACATTAGAAATACGGAAGCCATATTTTTTAATCCTACTTTCATGTAGAGTGCAGCAATTTCCTCTTTCATGTCTTGTAGAGAAAATCCTCGTTTTATTTGTATTTGAAAAACACTAAAGGAAGAGATAAAGGCAGCTAAACGGGCCAAGGTTTGTTTGCCAGAACCACCAACTCCCACTAGCAGGGCGTTGTTGCGAGGACTCTCCAAAATGCGATTGATACTGTTATAATGGAATTTGCTTTAAAAAGTGATGTTTTAAATATTACGATTGGCATTACTCACCGACAAACATGTTTCATGGCATCTTCGAACAACACCAAATTCATATAACCAATAACTTCATTGTAATTCGCTTGAGCCTCCATCAAGAGTTGATATAAACAATCCCAACTTTTTAAAGGCATATACTTTTGATCCGCCAAGGATTGAGCAAAATGACAATAGATTAAAGGATCTGAGAAAACATATTCTTCATCAAAATCTTCTATATCTTTTTTGAAGATATCACGTATAGAACTACGAAATGATTTGATATCATAAGGATCCACCAAACGATCATTATATACACGAAAGGCTTCATGCACATATAGACGTATAAGATCAGATGGTTTATTACAAATTGTGCCACCAAAATTACGTGTACAAACCATATTATTTGTGGCTAAAATAGGAGCACCAATACTATTCATGAGACCCTGATAGATATGAGTTAAATCACGCATATTAAACATATAATGAAATTTAACAGCTGTCGGTAGGAAAGCACATTCCATGCGTTTATGTAAATCTATACCCACTTTAACCAATACTTGGCCTATTGTTTTTATTTCTTTGCTAAAATTGTTGGCGGGATTTTCTAAATGAGCACTTAATATGCTGCCATAAATATATTGTAGGGTATATTCACTAGGAGAAGCTACGGAGAAGACACAAAAATGTCGTTGCAAACGGGGATCTATGGTGAAGGAGCCTGCGGTAGGATTCATGCAGGTAGCAAATTGACAGTGACGAATGTTTTTCAATTGCAAACATTGGCGATCATACCTTTAAAAACAAAAAAAAAAAAAAAAAATATATGTGTTAACAAAAATCTTGTGGACACGCAGAGAAAAAGCATGTTTGCAGTATGGTCACAACAATAATATAATGTTGTAGTAATTTGTCATTGATCTTAATAATACTATGTTCATGATATACATGTTCATGATATACATGTTTCTGTTTAATAAAATAATGGAACCCACAAACAAAATTGGTTGACTATGACAATAATTTATTTGAAAATTATCATTACCATTAGTTTGTTTTCCACAACTACATATGTAGTGTTTCTTTTTAAAACATATTTTTTTTCTAAAACTATTAGATAAAAATTTTCTTGTGTTTAAAAGTTTATTAAAAATTAGTAATAAAATTATTATAATGAATTAATAATATGATAATTATATCATAGTTGGAATATTAGTAATAATAATAATAATAATAATAATAATAATAATAATAATAATAATAACAATAATAATAGTAGTAAAAATAATAAAAAGAATAATAACATGTAATATAATAAGATGAAATAATATTATATTACAAATCGGATTGAATAACACTTTAATAAACTTGAATCATAACAAGCACTTAATTATACGCGCTATGATAAAATGGAATCATAACAATTATTACTTATGATTACATCTATTTTTAGCTGTAATCATATATTCCAATTATAATATATTGCTCTTGTAGTGAGCATAATCTGTCATTACAACTATAATATTTTCTCTGCGTTTACATACCACTGTTTATAATCCATGAACTGCCGCATTATAGTATGAGGTTGTACTGTACCATAGGCATCCACTTCTGGCATATTTAAATCATTTATAAAATATATCAAACGTCTTTTGGCACCCGAGGGAGCATATGTTCTACCTGATTTCTTTTCCAAAGGACGATCAAGAATTTTTTGAAATATTTCCGAAGATGTATAAAAATTAAAGTGTGTAGTCTGAATCGTAGTGGAAATTAATGACTTCTTTTTGGGAGCAGCTTGGGACAAATGTCTTATATTGGAAATTTGTTGTGTTTTTCCCAAGCTATCTATTGAAGTAAATAAATTAACATGGGAAGTTTGTACCGTAGTGGAAGTTGAAATATTAATTTTGGGAGCTCCTTGCTGTATGACTGCCACGCCATCCATTGATTCCTGTCCATTATTAAATAAAGAAAAGAGCTCTCGAAATATGGCTCCTTTACCACAGCCCGAACTTCCCACTAGCATGCAGGGTAAATTACGATTTACTAAAAGTTCCAGAAAATATACTAGGCGAGTAGTTTCAATGGTGGGTATTAATATAGTCTGTATGGGCAAATTAGGTTCATGTAAGTTGGGCATTTGTTTTCGACTAGCCAATTCTGACCATCGACAAAATTTCTCAGTCCTAACATCCAAATAATAATCATATATAGTGCCTTGAGAGGGTAGTTTAATATCCTTAAATTCCGATACCCACCATTTATGAAATTCACGATGCCAATCAATTATGTGGTCTTGGTAAAGAGCTGAACCAAAACCCCACATTACCGCATAAACAAATATCAATTCAATGTATAATTCCAAAGAATCCGGAGCTATTCCACTATGGTGCAAACTATGAGGATTAATTACATTTGAAGCGGGTGCAGAATCTTGTTCAGAATGGCTATCGAGCAGACATTCTATAAGATTACAAGACATTTGTATAACTGACATATCAGAGATAGGAATAATACGACGAAAATCTCGATGTCTTTGTAAAAGTTTTGGAAAATATTTTTCAAAGAGAGCTGTCAAAATACCCCGTTCAATCATGTCCGAACGAGTTTCTAGCCAGGAGGAAACGTAGCTAAAAAAAAAAGAATGTAAAGACAAAATGAAACTTTACAACAATACTAATACTTATCACGAAAAAATTCAAACTGATTTATTTTCTTACAATGATATATTTATTATACATAGTCGATGATATCGTATAAATGTTTACTTCTAAGTGATTCAAAATTGAAACATTTGTCGAGATGTGGGTATATTTACCTTCCAAAATTGAAGGATACATAATTACCAATAAGTATAAGTAAACAAAAAGAAAAAACATAAACATTTGTCTTAATAATATCCTTAAAATATTTTTCGACAATACTTCATCTAATACAATATCTTTCTGATTGTATAAGAAACTGATAACAGAAGATCTAGAGGGAGATGCTTGATTTAAAATTAGCAAGTTGGATCTATGTAGTTCATTAATCTTATATGAACAAGATAGCGTCTTGTCGCCTCATTTTAGAACTGTCTTTTTGATGAACTAACCAATAAGAATTAAATTAGGCCTCATCGATACTTTTAGAAATATTTGTTTTTTTGTTTTTTTTTTGTGTTGCAAAAGTTACCAAAATTAAATATTCAGAGACATTTTTTAACACATCTTGCTTCATTTTACACATTTAAACTGTAGGGCAGAAAAACAAATTTCGCATAAATATGTAGACAAAAATTGTAGCAAAAGCTTAAACGTTTTATTCCCAAACAACGTATAAACTTTGTAATTAGCGCTGTAAAAAAATTTGATTTAATTTTCACGATTTTAAAAGTGATAATTGAATTTTATTTATTTTGAGATCTAAAGCGATTTGGAATTACAGGTCATGGTTTTATCAATCATAAAAATATTTTTTGTATCATTCACATTTTGAATTTTGGTGTCACTAAAAACTTAAAAAAACCAATTCATTGAGTTGACAATACTGTTTTTAATATTTCAAATAAAAGATATTAAACCAACACATTTATTAATCCAAGATAGCAGTTGTTATTTGAAAAGTTATTATTGAATTAATATATTTACTTGACAGCCTCATAGTTTAATTTTATTATAGTTTAACGCCTTGAATAATTTAGAAATATAAGTAAAGTGATATAAAAATAGCTCTCAGTAAAGATTTCGGTATAACTGTTTAATAAAATGTATATTCTCTTCAGAATCCACCGGACTTCAGTATGAAATAGTGATGAGACATACATATGTATATCATATAGAATAATTCTATAGACATTTTCATTACAGTCCTCTAAAAATCCGCGACTTCCATTGTAATAACTGCTGCCAGACGTTACAACATTACTATATATGACTTACAAGTAGAACGGGGAAGGAGGCTGAGAATATGAGAATAATTAAAAAATAATTATTCTCATACATTTTAGTAGACTTAAAATTTTCTAACGAAGTGAATTACTTGGAGATCATTCGCTAACTTGAAGTGGCGATATGTCCTATATTACTAATAAGGCAATAATGTTAATAGATCTCAATGTGTGCAACTAGAAGACGTTAAACATTTGGTCTGAAACCAAGCAAAATTTACCACTAATTTGTTGTAGACATTAAGAAAGCTGGTTTGAAATGATACCTTTGAACTCATTAGATTGAGATCTTTATATGACTTGAATTCTATTGCCAAACTTGTGCTTGATCACTTTCTACTTTGCTGCTGTTGTATTACAGGAATTATGCAGATAAAAAATTCTTTTCAAACGACTCTTTTATTGGAGTAATGATACTCTTCTCACACGACTTTCCAATAATTTTCAAAGGTCTATACCCATGGATAAATAACCTACATACGACATAAGTACGCAATTTTCATTTCCATTCCCATATCGTAAGATTAATTAATTCTTCGTCAGAGCAGCTCAGTAATTCTATATATGTTAATGAAAAATTTGGTGATCTTTTTATATTATTGCATCTGTATAACTATATTCAAGCATCATTACCAAAAAACTTTACAAAAATAACGTAATCCCATCGATACATTTCATATTTTTCTCCCTGATTTGGATTTAAAAGCGCATACAATATTACTTTTTAAACAATTGATGTTTTATAGGTATTGCTCTCATAAGAGCAAATATGAAATTGTGTGTAAAAGGTTTAAATAAAATATATATAATAAAACGAACGGATAACATTGTCAAATAACATAATCTTCGGTACAAAATATAACCGGTCCAGCCATACCATATTAGTTACGAATGAAACATGTACACCAATCGATAGAGAACAAAACTGTAGGGACGTACCTGGAATTTCAAGTATCTCGGTAAATTAAAAATATTTAAAATTTATATTTAAATCTGCAATTGGTCTGGCCAGACCAGTTTGTAAGACGTAGGGCATGGCATCAAATATAGACCTATATTTGATGCCATGCCACGAGAGAAGAAAATATTGCCTAAATTTGTTTTAGTTAAAGATTTAATGAAACAGTTAATTAAATAAATTAAAAACAATCATCTTCTTATGACTTAACATTTGTCCTTGAATGCTTCTAAAAAAGGATACAATTTCTCCCAATATAAAATATTTATGTACATTAAGCTGGCCCGTTTATATGCAGAATAAATAAGGTATCGATGTTCCCAGCTCAAATTAAAATTTACTTCATTCTAAGATATCGTTTCAAAAATTTTGGTCCTGACACTATAATTTCGTGAGGTAAATCCAAATGAAAATATGTTTTTTTTTTTTCGATTTTTGTTTTTTTTTGGATTGAAAAGAAGTATAATATTTCAATAAAAAGCTTAGAAAATACGCGTTTTGTGATGCTAAATTAAACAAATCCTTCCTATATAGAAATATTTATGTATAATTGAAATTGTGTTTTGAAAAATTCTTATAAAATTCAAACTAGTTTGAAAATTAGAGAAAACCGTGCCAGAAGATTATATTGTATTATTTTTGTCTTATCGATTTTAATATTTTTGAGTAAAAAATTCAAATTTCCAAATTTTTTGTAAAAAAAATTAAAAATTCTGGACTTGGACCTGGTCTTAAATTTTTGTTATGTCATTAACATAAAGACCTATTTCGTAATACCAAATTTTCAAATGGTTCTTTTGGCAGAAATATAAAAAACATATTTTCATTGGATCTAGCTTACGAAAGGGTTATGTCAGGAACAACATTTTTGAAACGATCATTTAAACTGAGAATATCGACATTTTTCATTTTGGGGCCCACCTAATGTACATTTAAAAAAGTAAAAAGTAAACACATAAAAACGTGGTCTGTTAAACAAAATATCTAAGATAAATAATGTTAAATATAATATGGATGCCAGTGTGCGAAAATTTAGCTTACTGCACCACCGCTTATTCCCAAATGACAAAAATCCCAAGAAATTTTCCATGGAATGGTTGCTTAATCGTACTGCCAAACATATTTTTAATGCTCAAAGGACTCTAGACTTTAATCCAATCAGGAGTCTGTTGGAACATATTTGCAAAAATTAGAAAAAGTACCATTATTTGCAGTGATCATCTCCAGCTGGACTCATTACCTAAAAAATCTACGGAATTGAAAATTTTTATGAATATTTTAAATCTTCAATAACTCGCTTAATACGCATCCAAATGGAAAAAGGAGCTTTATTTGAGATCACTCATATTTCTTTGAAAAAATCGATATTTTGTATGAATATTTTAAATCTTCAATAACTCGCTTAATATGCATCCAAATGGAAAAAGGAGCTTTATTTGAGATCACTCATATTTATTATCGATATTTTGTATGAATATTTTAAATCTTCAATAACTCGCTTAATACGCATCCAAATGGAAAAAGGAGCTTTATTTGAGATCACTCATATTTCTTTGAAAAAATCGATATTTTGTATGAAAATTTTAAATCTTCAATAACTCGCTTAATATGCATC
>MINK01020397.1:0-16364 GCA_001735545.1 Phormia regina
AAATCGAAATTTTTTCACTATAGTGCGATTTGGTGAAAAGCTGAATGCACTCACAATATAGTGCACTACCCCCAACTCTGGCTTGCTATGACTGTTTCTTTTTCATATTGAAATGTTCGTAGTTAAAAAAAAGGCTTTAAGGCGAAAATTTTATTATTTGTGGGTAAGATGGTAATATGTTATTATGTAACATGGTGAAGGATATCAAAGATTCGCCACGGCCGAATCTTTTTTCAATTTCATTTATATTCAAATTTTCGTAGTTTGAAAAAATGTAGATTTATAAATGGGAAATAATTTATAAAAAAATAATTTATTTATTTAGTGAATAACTTAATAATAATTAATTATTATAAAGTAAGTAAAAAAATAGAGCACTAGCTGCAAAGCCATCAGCACTATTATTAAATAAATAATAAATTTATTTATGTAAAGGCGAAAATTTAATTATTTGTCTGTAATATGGTGAAGGGTATCAACGATTCTTTTTTTCAATTTAATTTAAAACCAAATTGGTACTTATAGATATAAATATTAAAATCAAAGTATGCAGCAGTTTGTGATGTATTAATTTTTCAAAAATTTTATCAATTATGGAAAGAACAGCAACAGGACGATATTTATCCACAGTAGAAACTTTAGGAATAGGTACTATTTTACCCACTTTAAGACATTTCAAAAACGTTGATAAGTTTCTTAAAAATACTGAATAGTATCGGTAAAATAATTTCTTTACATTCAACAATGAACTTTGGTGAAATATTATCATACCTAACGACTTATTAATGTTGATATCATTTATTATTGGCTCCATATCTTCTTTTATCTAAATGAAAAAAAACGACTTCTACATTTACTTAATGTGCAAAGCTGTTTAAAATAATTATTCGGATAAACAATTATTTGGTCTTTTAATTCTTTGACTGAATGAAAAAAGTACGGATTAAGTTTATTAGCTTTCGTCATATAATGGTGTACTGGAGGAATCTAATGAATTAATATTTGTTTTTTTTTTTTACTTCTACCAAGTACATCGTTTATAAATTACCAACTTTTTTTTTTTTTTTGGATCACCATCTGTTCTTTTTAAATTATGTTAAAGCAATTTTTATTAATTTTTTTATGACCAAATTAAAGCTAGCGAAACAAAAATCGGTTATAATTAAACTTTTTCCTAACCAATTATATGTAGAAAAAAATGATGATTCATTATAAAAACATAGCTTAACTAATTGATTATTATCAACAATTTAATTTGTTGACAAAAACACGAAATGTACATGTATAATTGATTTAAATGTCTATTAATAATTTTATTGATTATTTTTAATTCTATTAAGCGCATTGAAATTCAAGTACAACCATATGTGGCGAAAATCCTAATGGCACGTTCATTGTTGGAAAGTATTATACCAGCAATTGTCAGTTTATTTATAGGACCCTGGTCAGATAAATTTGGACGCAGGCCCATTGTATTAGCAACCTTCACGGGTAATATGTTTATATTTGACTCAGTAAAGTATTTATTTATGCATTATTTATCGTTAAGGCTACTTGTCGGGGTCCACTATTTTAACAATTTTAACGTATATATCGACTAAAGTTGCTATAAGTCCATGGTTATTTCTGTTAGCCTCTGTGCCCTCTGTTCTAAGTGGGGGTACATGTGCTCTAATAACAGGTATATATTGTTATATCTCTGATGTAGCAAATGAAAAAACAAGGGCATTAAGGTAATTATATATATATATTTTTTTTATCAGACTTACATGTATAAATTAATGAAATTTTTATATTATAGAATGGTTTTAAATGAGGCTTCTTTATGTGCTGGAATGATGGTTGGAAATGTTGCTAGTGGATATTTATATGCAGCCACCGATGCTGTAACTGTGTTTGTAATATCGTCTTGTCTAATGTTATTGGCTTTAATTTATGTTATAGTATTTGTGGTGGAAAGTTTGAAACCTGAACAAATACATGCAGGAGTAAGTTCAATTTCGTTTATTTTCTACTCTATTCCCAGTTGTATTTCAGAAATTGTTAATTATAGCTCCGTTTTAGCACCTTTTGTAAATTATATAGGTACCGGAAAAGGCTTATATTTTAGAAGTTTTTAAATGAATTTCTGAAACTTCGATTTTTAATGGGCAAATTAAAATTTACAATTAGCAAAATCTTTAAATAACAGTATACAATTCTGAAATTACAAACTTCTAAAATATAATTGAAAACCTAAATTATAAGTAAATTTTTTTGCAACACAACTAGGAATAGTGCAATTCAATATTTATATATTTTTAAATGAATGCATTTCCATAGTCTAAAATACGGGAATTTTTCCGTTTTGATTTGGTAAAAGATTTGGTGCAAACTTGCCTTAAGAGGAGACCTAATTTTGATCGCGTTATTATATGGTTAACTATGATGGCTTTAACTGTAGCTATATTTACAATGGGTAAACTATTTTACATTCACAATATATATATATATTTTTTTTTGACAATCATAGTTTGCTTATCTCAATTTGCAGAAGGTGATTCTAATGTTACATATTTGTTTGTTCGCAAACAATTTGAATGGACATTGAAGGATTTTAGTATGTTTAATGCTGCACGAATTGTTGTGCAAATAATTGGTAGTATTTTAGGCATGTTCATTTTAAGAAGGGTAAGTTATCCCAATTCGAAATTCGCCTCATGAGTGTAATTTAAATGTTTCGCCTGCTCTATAGATTTTAAAATTTTCAATAGTATCGATGACTATGATTTCTTTGGCCAGTTGTGTTCTGGAAAGCACAGTCAGAGCTACTGCAATATTTTGGTGGCAATTATATTTAGGATTATGCTTAGGTTTGATGCGGGGCATAATGGGACCAATGTCAAGAGCAATATTATCACATGTTGCGCCATCTACAGAAGTTGGTAAGTAACTGACAAATCTATTAGATAATTTTTTCTTGAAATACATTACACAAAAGTTATTACTTTTTTCTAGGCAAAATATTTGCTTTAACAACCTCAATGGAATCGTTATCACCATTAATAGCAGCTCCTCTATATACCTTAGTATATAACGCCACCTTCGTTTATTACCCAGGTTTATTTAATTTCATAAGTGCTGGTTTATATCTTTTATGTTTTACTTTCATATCGTAAGTTACATGTAAAATTTGTATATAAATTGTATTATAAATAAATTTTAAAATTTTATTTCAGCACAATTTATGGTATTCAAAAATCGATGGGACAAACTGCTACATATCAATCAATAGGTAGTTAATTTCTTGAAACTACCATACCATTCATGTATATTTTAATATCGAATGTATGTATGTATGTATATATATATATATATAATATTTTATATTAGTATAATTTTGAGATCTTTTAAATTCGGAAAGTATATAAATAACGAAAAATAACAGTAATTTTACAAAATACTTACGTTTGTAATAGCCAAACTTAACTATAAGAAAATGATTTGAGTGCATTTCGTTTGTAAAGTAATACCAGTTTTTAAAACTTTATACTGTATATTATTTAAAATAAATAAGTAGCCACTTAAATTATTGTTTGTTTTATTAATAAATGTAATATTTAAATTATTTTACTAACAGCAATAATGTATAAATAATAAATAGATGTAATAACTGAGATCGAGCTACTTTAATATTTGACCATAATGATCTTTGTAGTTAAATTTAAAACGTAAAACAAATCTAAAATAAAATTAAATATTTTACACAATTTGCTGTATTAAATATTGGGATTTATTATGATACTCACAGTAAGAATATAAATGCAATGAAATATAATATTGCACTTATTATGTTGAATAATCCGGGGAAATTTGTTAAAGATGCCTTGTAAATAATTGTATATAAAGGAGCTGCTAAGAATGGAGCAATAGACTGAAGAATATTTTTAATTGAAAAAATCTTACCTAAAATAGAAACCAAACAAAATTTAAAAAATGTACATAGTTTTATATATCGATGACTTAATAAGTAAGCAGCATATAAACTATGTTACAAGTAGGTATATTTTTAATAAAACTAACGAAATGTAACTTTTCTTTTTCAAGTGATTTCCTTAAGAATTCTTTAAAAGAACTTAAATAATTCTCAAAATGTTTACCCAAATCGGTGGCAGGTACAATATTCGAAACAATCGTACGACACATTGGTCCTCCAACAGCTTTTAAAGCTCCAGCAGCAATCGCTACGTATAAGTGCCAAGCTTCCGTTGCTAGACCCTGTATCACACTCCGAACAATATCACTTAAAAAGGCAATCAACGCTAAAGTAACCACCGACAGATTGAAAATCTACAATACAAAAAGTTGATTATTGGGCGATTCGATGGAAAATATTTGCATCAATGTATTTTAAGTACACAATTTCTAAAGACTTGTTTTTCTATTCGAATAATAAGTAAAAAGGCAAAAAAAAAAAGAAATAAATGATATGGTATCCTACAATTAAATATTTTTAGAAACATCATCCTACCGTATTAATTAATATATGTAAAACACTTTTAACAAATTAGAACTTTTGCATACCTTTCGCATTATTAAAAAACCAATTAAAGCACCAAACACAGACGTAACATGGCTTATAGTTTCATAAAATGTAAATTCTCTCACATTCCATTGAAATTTTTCACGTACGAACAAATAGAACACAGTCATGGCACCATCTAAAACGAAAATCGCCAAAAACATGGTACCCGTAACTAATAAAATAATACTACGGTCATAATAAGGCCTTGATTTAAAGCATGTAATCCACATATCCTTCACATGTTTGTAACTGAATAAACCATTTGAATTCATTGTTGTTGGTGGAGCCTCTTCTTGGATTTTATTATTAACTTGTAAATCAACCTTTTCTAGAATGTTTGGAGCATCACCATCCTTTCTTAGGTCAATATCGTGAAACTGATTTTTATCATAATTTTTTTTCTCTTCGTATTCATTGGGAGGTGGGTGTAATTCGAAAGTATTCGTCATTATTGTGCATTTCATACTATTATCGTCACAACAGGTTTGCACTGTATTTAATTCGGTTTCTTTGGACTTCAATTTTAAACTTTCGGGTACATATAATGCTATATAAACAGTCGCTGAACACATTAATACACCTGATAAGGAGAATGTGAATGTGGCACCAGTGGCGGCATACACAAAACTAGATAGCAATGAACCCACCATAAGACCAATTGATAAAAATGCTTCCAAAGAAATCATTCTGTAAATTATGAACAAAAATTAATTTTAATCTAGATACTTTGTATTTAACAAAAAAATAAATAAATAAAAAAAAAATAATAATAAACTGACCTATATGGTCTGGTTTTAGTATCTGTTACATCGGATATAAAACAAAATGCTGCAACTGAAAACACACAATTACCGCCAAGTATGGAGTGCGGTATTACAGCTAATATATAATACCAGGGATTAACCAGATAATATTGAGATAATTCACAAATAATTGCCGCTATAATATAAGTACACGAAAACCCTTAAAAGAAACGATTGCTATTTGTAAATAATTAACATATCTGAATTTTGATTTTACCTATCATTGAAACCAACAACAGTGGCTTACGACCATAATGATCTGACCATGATCCAATAAATACTCCACAAAACGCTGGAACAATACTTTCTAAAAGAGTACGTATCATAAATAAATTTGCTACATAAGGTTGAATCTCAGTTTCGATTTCCTGGAAAAATTATTTAATTAAATGATTTAAGTTTAACACTAATATTTAGTGTTCACCTGTAAGTATCCAGTAACATTTTTTGTTCCCAATTGTAAGCAATCACTTTCATTATAATGAAAAATAGTAGTACATGCTAAATATATAACTTCATTTTTCATAATTGTCCCTTGTTAAATTGAAAAATATCAGATTTAGTAATTAATTTAAAAATAATAAAGTATGAGTAACTAGTTTATTTCCAATATTTATACCTGATAAACTATGAGAAAACACCAAAATAAAAACAATAGGCTCAATGTAAAACATATGAAAAAAGTTTCCCCATCGATATTGTTTCAGTCGTTTCCACGTTGATGCTATTATTGATTCTACCATTTTAAAAAAAATTTATAAACTATTTTTTTTTTTCTTAATTGTATTTATAGAAATTAAAACCAAATAGACAATAAAAGTTGTTTTTGTTGTTGTTGTTGATATTTGATAAATTTGAGTCTTCAGATCAAAGTTTGTTTTTAAACTGAAGTTTGCACAAAAATCAATTCAGTTGTTAACTTCTCGATTTAGCTTTCGTTTGAATATATTTTTAAAGCAATAATTATAAATGATCGCATGTAGTTTTTTTTTTATTTATTTTGTTTTTGAATTTGTATAAAATTAAATGATTATTTCGTTTTGAAACACATACATACATACATACAAGCACACGTTATTTATTTTGAATGTATTTTGTTATTTAATATTTAATATGTATGCATGTAGGAATGTATGTACATATGTATGTATGTAAATACAAAAGTTAACAGGTGTTAGAAATTGACAATAAATATGAATATTTGTAAATTTTTGTGGTAGAATCTCTTCTTAGAAAAGAGAAATTATGTTGTTTTGTTTATAACCATATTTTGTTAGCAAGTATATGCAAATGTGTAATTTACGGACTTACATATTATTTGAAGGGAAACCACATTTTGTAAAGGATGGCAAACAAAAAAAAAAAAATCGAATTTATTTTATTAAGTGCAAATCACAAAGTTAAACAGATTTTAATTTCGTGAAATAACAAAAGAGTCAAATAGAAAAATTTATAAAATTTGTTAAAAATTTTAAAAATATTCCTTATCTTTAACATGGCAACTTTCTAATTCATTTACTCGAATACGCCAATCTTTTAATCATGTCACCACACGTCGGAGATAAATCTCTAATTAGCTAGATGCTACAAGTGGGTAATTTATGGTAACTAAGTATTGTTGTATCGTTAGCAAATGTGGAAATAGTCAATTCATCGCATATACGCAAGTGGGAAGTGTAAATTAAATAGAGGGTTGGTCCAAAAACACTTCCCTGCGGAAAGCCTGCTTTTATCTCTTTTATTCTTCTATCACAAACTCATTATACCTTACTCTGAATAGACGGTCAGATAGATAAGATTAAGGTAGACATATAATTTCATATATTAGACCCTTGTGCCATACTTTGTCAAATGCTTGTGCGACATCTAAAAAAAAAATACTTCTTTAACTCAAAAGATTTTCGTTTCTCTCCAGTTAGATGATTTATCTTTTCAATAGTTTCGTGTTTTTCACGGAAACCAAACTGGTGAACTGGGACAATATTTTTATCGTTCAAGAAATGCATAATTTTCGTTTGGAATACTTTCTCGAAAAGCTTCGACAAACAGGGAAGTAGGCTAATAGATCTATAAGAATATGGTATAGTCAAATCTTTTTCGGACTTTGGTATCATTTTAATCTGAGGAGTTTTCCTTAATTTTAGAAAGACTCCTAGTTTTAAGATCGCATTGAACATAATAGACAGCACGATTATTGCCACATTCGGTAGGTTTTTAATCATGGATGGTGTTGTCGAATCATATCAAGGTGACTTCCTTACCTTTTTATTTTCCTTATTGGTTGAATTAATGTCCTCTGGACTAACAACAATTACGTCATCAACATTTTGTGTAGTGTCAGGTGTCTCTCTTAATACAAAATCATTTGTTTGGGGATTTGATTGCAAGACTGAGCTGAAATAATTCGCAGATAACATCAGCTTTCCTTAAAGGACATAATACTTCAACCGGTGGCTTAATATCTTTCGTTAAACTTATAAACTTTTTATGTAATTTTCATTTCAGCGATACTCTTCTAAATGAATGATTCATTTTTAGTTTCTTACTTGCTATGGACAGCCTCAGCTATGCAGCAGGTGATCTACTTTGTTGCCATTGTCTACGATATTTTCTTTTTTCAAGAAGAACTTTTTGGATATCAGAATTTGATATATATATGGATTGCATTTCTTAGAAATTTGACTCTTAGAATTTTCCAGAGCTGAAGCAATTAAACGTAAAGTCATTGACGTCTTTTGTTCTATTGTAATTTCATTGGTTGAGCCAAAAATCGAAATTCAATTTTCTTAAATAGACTGCTTGAAATTAACGAGAAATAAACAGAAATAAAAAAAATCTATATAAACCAGTTCTTCCTTTGTTATTGAAAATGGAAACTCTTGGTTTTTTGAAAATCTTTTAAGGATTATAAGCAATGTATTCAATGTGTTAATTTTGTTTCGTCTTGTATTGATATTCCAAACTATTCCTCAAGTTGTAGGGAATCAGCAATTTCATTGCTTTGGATTAAAATGTATTTTATTTCTTCTTATAGATATGTTTTTGATAGACACTAGTTCCTCTGTTAAGTACAATAATTTTTATATGTTGCCTTTAGTTTAATCACTACATCTTTAATAGCACTGAACTGTGGATTATCCAAAACATGGTGCACTAAAAATCTATGCAAAGGGTGTGCCATACACACATATCGTACAATTTTTGCTTGTCTTAATCCAGCAATAATATTTGGTCCTCCGTCGAGGGTGGGGAAAGTGTTCAGTTATCAAAGAAGCAGAAATAATTTTGAAATCAATACAATAGTGAACTTTTATGTTTACATACCTTATTTTTCATAAATCTAAAATTAGTGCAATATTCTTAGGTGCGTTGCTTAAAACTTATTTTACAATGCTGTGTTTGACGGAAACTTTAAGTCTGGTTTGACTAGATACATGCATTTCAAAAAACTTTTCTTTCCACGACGTTAAACGACTGCAAATCTGTACAGCACATCTCAACAATTCTTCTTCCATTTGCAAATTTGGAGTCTGGATTATTTACTGACTTGTTAACTGATGAGGCTGAAAGTGCATCATTTGTTTTTTCAAAGAGGTTTTCAAATATCTGCTACTGACATCAATTCCATGCACATTGCGTAAATGGATCAATAAATTTGATGTAGACGTAACTAGACTAAATCTTTTTTATATTTTGAGACAAGTACATATAGTAATTCATATTTACTTATACCATATTTTGTTTGCTTACCCTTTTAAAGTTGTAAGTTCCCTATTGAAACATAGCTTGCAAAAACGAATTTGTCTCGAACAGTGAGAGTTCTAAATTAGTCCCATACTATTATTCCAGTTCCTTTTCTTTCACTTAAAATAATTTTCGATTGTAAATTGTAATGGAGCAAAAATTATGGACCCATTAAGAGGGTAAATTTCACTATATTTCAAACGTTTTTTTTTTTTTTCCAAAATTAAATTTCATAGCCTACAAAGTTCTTTTCGAAATAAAATTTTTTGTATATTCAGAGTATTAAATTCGCACTTTTCCACTTTATTTCTAAAGTTACAGAGTGGACAAAGGGCCAAGAAATGACATTAAATCCACTATAATAAATAGTTCTTGACGCCATTGCACAGTGGGGCAAAATCGAACATTTTTGGAAATATATGTAATAATTTTTTTTACCTCAAAAATGTCAAAACTCTTTTTCCCCAAATTGAAATTTTCTTTATAAACATACACAGAAAAAAGCAAAAAATTCATTCAATTAAAAACTTGTTAAAATGAAAAAACAGAAAAAATGTCCAATCAAGTGGATGATTGAATAAATAAACAATTTAAATTTAAATGAGAAATAAAATCTTACTATAATTTTATTCCCATTTCAGTTTTATTCGAATATATTTATTAAATATAAATAATACGAATCTGCAAACAGAATGCAGTTTGGTAATTTTTCAATAAAAATCAAAGGGACTTCGAAAGAATTTAGATTTTATAGTCGAAAATGCGATCATATTATGAAAATGTGGTCACTTCATGTTTTACGCGCCGTCCACACACGCTTCTTTCATGTTCGAGCAATGAACAAAATTTTATGCGCACATGCATTTGGATAGTAGCGCACCGTTGTTCGCAGAATTTTTCGAGCAACCATGTCTGCCATCAAACGTCATTTTGTATGTGGAAGAAGAGGCGCTGAATGTAAAAGTATCGAAGTGACACGGTCGGCAAACAAAAAATTTTGATTTGTTCGACAAATGTTCTGCCCATTCAAAACAAAATGCAAAAAATTGTGTGATTTCTCTGCCGATGTTTTGTTCATGTGCGAACAAGAAAAAGGCTAGTATAGACGGTACGTTAGAGCAATGATAAAAAACACACGACAATTAACATACCGTCTACACATAGACATAAAATGTGAGTCTTCACTAGAGATGAGATGATGTTAAAACATCATGTAAAAATTATAATCTCAAATATTAATGTTTTTAATATGGCGTACATGCATTTATGTTACTTTCTTCCTTTCTCACTCTTTTGTTGTAGCTTTCTACCCACATGCAATAATTTCTTTGTTTGTGTTAGTAAAACACATTGTATGTGATGCTTGTTGTTTGAACATGGTTCTTTTAACATTTGCTTTAATAACAATATTTAAATATCGAAAAAAAATGATGAACTGATTCAGATGAAATTAATATATTTTTGTTGTTTTTTTATGCGATTTCGTTTTCATTTTTTAATTAAAATTTGAACTTATCTGGTTTTCCAGAATTTTGGAACGAATCATCATTGGTTTTTATATGAAACTAGAGTATGGTTTTATACGAATTCAACTTATGCGACTTTTATTGGAACGCATCTATCGCATTAAACGAGACCTGAGTGTACATTAGAGTGACCGGTTTATGGGTTTTAATACTATTTAAATTTTATTTTTGTTGAAATTTTCCAAGAATTAAATGTTTTTTTTTTTATTTATTAATATTTAGTAATTTGTAAGTAATTGGTATTTATGTTAAATATAAATAATGGTCTTCACATAAGCACTGATAATTTATATGATTTATTATTATAACACACAATACAAGTTTTATAAATTTACATATAATTAATTTAAAATATAATTATAATAAATGGGATATTTTTGTTTTTTGCGAAAAATAAACCTAAAATACATAATAAACATCACTAGATTAAATATCACACACATTTTTAATTAACTTACATGATAAAACCAATCGCCAGTAGGTAAATGTTTGCGCTTAAAATATTAAAGAAACCGGGATAACTTTTAATTGTAGAATTGTAGACAAACGTATATAATGGTGATGCCACAAATGGTATAAAAGCTTCTAGAGCGCTTATAAATGAAAATATTTTGCCTGTAAAATTAAAACAAACATAGTAAGAAAGTTCTAAATATTGTAAATTGTTGATTTCAAAATACAAACCCAATTCATTTGCTGGCATAACTTTGCTTAAAACTGTACGCAACATTGGACTAACAAAGGATTTTAAAATACCCAATAATATGGCCAAATATAATTGCCAATTAATTGCAGCAAATCCTTTAAGCAAGCAATTACAAATATGGGACAACAATCCCAATATAGCAAGATTTAACAATGGCATTTTGAAAGTCTTATAAATAAATATATTGTTATTACTATTATTATTAATTATAATATAATATCATAAAAAGAATATAAATTGAAATATATTTACTTTTCTTAGTAGCAAGATTCCCAAAATGTTTCCTATTACGGGTACTAATATACTAACGGCTTCGAAGGTTGTATATTCTCTGATCGTCCATTGAAACTTCTCACGTATAAAAAGATAGAAAACATTCCCAGAACCCTCTTATTTTAAGAAAAAATAAAATAAAAAAAATACTAATAATGAAACTCTCATTCTTACCTACTACAAATGCACAAACGACTAAGATCGTTACAATCGATAAAACTATAGAACGAGCTTCATATTCTCTATGCCGAAAACACGTCATATACATGTCTTTTATAAGTTTGCAATCAAAAATATTTTTGGTTCTCCTCCTGTCCTCCATTAATCGATTCTGTGTGTTGATATTTTCAATGACAGACATTGATTGAGAGTTTAGACTTTCCGGTAATACAAATATTATAATCAACGTTGCAAATAACAAACAAAATGCGGAAATTGAAAAGACCAATGTAGATGAAGTATAATTTTTATATATATAGCCAGATGAAAATGATCCCGTCATTAAACCAATGTATATAACCGCTTCGTAAAGTACCATCCTAATGAAGAAAACGTATACAATTTGTAGTTTTAATACGAATATTAATCGCCTTATAAAAAATAGAATAAAAACATTTACATAAATACATACATACATACCCATCTAGAAATTAATAAATTATAAATTACATTATTGAGAGAAGTTGTAAATTTTCATAGTAGTTTTATTCAGGGTATTGCTTTTGTAATATAAGTTTATTGCGTTGAAAGGCTTTTTATATTGCTTGAATTTAATAAATTAATAAAAAAAATGAAGACTTGTATGTTCTTATATGATTCCCAAAATATTACATCTCTATGTTTAAGTTTACGAAAGCTGGACCATTTTCAAAAATTCAATATCATTATTAAAAGTTTAGTTATAAGAAAATTAACTTCCAATTATAATTGAGGCAAACTACAGCATTGAATATTTATTAAAATAATTATTATGTCTGTTTTCATTTCGGTATATATATTAAAATTTTACTAAAATTTTTTGCCAATATTTTCCTTGTTCAAACATGTATTTTTAATTATTTCGGGTATCAAATGTAATGTACCATAGGAATTGTTTATCCTGTTATGGTTAAATTTGCAATTTTTGAAAATAAGTCGCATGGAAATACTTATAACACTTAAATTCTGTTAAATTTGGAAAAAGATATAAGTTCATTTGAAACCACGATAATAATAAAATAAAAAGCCACCATTTTACAACAATTCGTCGCTTTTGTTAAAATTATCTTAAGCAATTATGGACACATTTGGGAAGTCCCAACTAAAGGGTTAAATGAATGTACTGATAAATAAAAAATTGTTCTAAAATTAGAATTCAATCTATATGTCCTTTTTCTATCGTATTTTTTAAGGTTTATGCCAAAAAGTTAAAAATTGTGTATATTGTCGATCAAAAACCATATTTTTAGAGGTATTTTAAAAATGGTTCAGCTGATGTAAATGAAATAATTGAACCGAAATATTTAAGGAGTTAGTTTAAAATATAAATAAATCTTTAATTTTCAAATCAAGACACTTTTATCGTTGCCGCTTTTAGACATTAATTGATAAATATTGAAATGAATATGTTACACATACATACATACATACATACATACATACATACATACATACATACATACATAATTTGTTTCCATTCTAAAAATATTGAACGTAATGATGTGGGGCTTTACATTTCAGAAAACAAATTAGTATTTACCTATATGGTCGTTCTTCTTGGGTGGATACATCGGATATATAACATAAAGTTGCGACAGAATAAGTGACACTATCACCTAATAACGAAAGAGGCACTGTTGCTAACAAATAATACCAAGGGCTGACATCTCCAACATCAGAAAAATGACTTATAACTGCAGTAAAAGTATAAAACAGAAAGAAACCTAAAAATAATAGATCGTTAATAAAATTTTAATAAAACGCCAAGCTCTAATTTCATTACCAGTAAACGATGCTAATAACAAAGGTTTGCGACCAAACCGATCAGACCAAGCACCAACAAATGATCCACATATAGCTGGTACGATACTTTGAATCACAGAATTGAACATGAAGAATCGGGCGGCATATGGCTGAACTTCTTCTTCTATGCTCTACAATGTATAAATTGTCAATAATATTATTTATAGTCAACATCGTAGATAAACGTGTACTTGAAGCTCCATTTGCCAAAAACCTAAGTCTAAGAATGTATTATATAAAAATTCATTCAAAACAAAAACATTTGCGTTAAGTGTAATTGGGTAATTGGGTAATATTATCAATTGATTTTTTAAGCTTCATATCTACGTTAAACAAAATTAAATAACTTTGTGCATTGAGCTGACTCACAGGAAATAGTTTTTTTTACTCCTCTGAAATTAAATCTTCGTTAGTTTATGATTTTATAATATTTGGGGAAATCAATTAATATTTCGTAAACTGTGACCTATACAAGGATAGATTTTATCAGATGAAAAAACGAAACAGAAGTGATTTTTAGTACTTTTAAGCTCAATATTTTTTTACCAGGCTGAAGTGTCAAACTCCATGTACAAAAAAAAAAAAAAATAATAATGAATTCACAATATTGTTGCTATTGTAGAACACTGTCGCCTGTTTCATTTCATCATAGCTTGAATATTAAAGGAATTTAATATTTTACATTTTACATACAAAAGTTATATGTAGTGTAATCTATATGTTCTTCTAATCCATTAGAAATAAAATGTGCACCTAATTAGTACCTTTTAGAAAATGGACGAATAAAAGTTTGGTACTTTTTTCACAAAATACTTTTTTTTCTATTGACATATACATATAGATATTTCAAAATTAGATACCAGTGTAATGTGGAAATTATTTGGAATTTAATATTTGAAACATCCAGGTAAAATAAAAAAAAAAAAAATAGAACTAACAAAAAAGAAATAAAGTCGGGAAATTAAGTTTTATTTGAAATAAGTAATGTATTTTTGATTATATCAATCCTAGAAACATGAACACATGTAGTCCTAAGTGAGTGAGAATTCCTAAGGGGATTCTGTGTACTTTTTTGTTTCTTTCTTCTAATGGTACTTTTTGAAATTTCTACAATATTGAACATAGAAATGTAGAATTTCAAATATTCTTTATTGTTTATTTATTTAAACAATCAAAGCCCTAAGTGGCCAAGAGATTATTTAGCACTATCTTTCTAAACATTTTCAAACTATGGCAAAATTTTCTTTCATTATAAGGTATCATCCTATTTTAACACCTAATTGAACATGCTTAAATGATCTCTGCATTATCACGCACATACGAGTTCTATTCAAATTGTATAATGATATAAACCATACAAAATCTTTGCCACCGTAGATAGAAATTTACGAGTTCACTTTACTTTTTATATTTTATTTTGTTTTTGCTGAATAAAAAGGCTACAATCTGAATCACAATGAATCTGTGTTTGTTAGTCTGTCTTCAATTTTATTTTATTTTTAATACAATGATGTAGCATTTAAGCTATAACAAATAATATTCAAAAATTTATAGTTATAAAGTTTTTACTTATCAGAATTTGAATTTATAATATAGTATGATTTTATTTAAAAAAAAAGCAAACGAAGCAGCGGATATACTCGTAGTGAATAAAACAAAATTATGAATGTGAAACATGTTTATTAATTTATGGTCTACGGACTAAAGCAGACTGGAAAGAAATGGTATAAAAAATTAGATGACAATTGTATTTATATATTTATTAGTGTATTCATTTTACTCGACATTTTTATTCATTTTACTACGACAGTTTTCAAATTACTCGAATAGTAGAGTAAACCTTTTGAGTTACTCGAGTTAATGGACTAATTTATACTTTTAAAATTTTACTCGATTTTTCAATGCATATCAAAAATGGAAACGAAAATGTAGCTTAAAATAATAAATAAGCTTTCCAATATATTATTAAATTTTACGTAAATATTTATGAATGTTTGTCTTCTTTGCTTTGATAATTCCGTGTTTCTCTTTATTTAATACATTCATTGATAGTTAATAGTTAAATAAAATATTTTTAATTTGAACCAAATTTAATAAAATAACTAGCTTTCACACTGTGAAAAAAATAATAATAATAATGATACACATTTAAAGGTGATTTCAGTACTTTTGGTACAAATTAAAATTAATGATGAGTTTTAATTTACTATGGAATAATTAGCGATTTTTTCATAACCTCATAACCTCACATTTTAATTTGGACACACAAATGAAAATTCGACAAAATATTTGTACAATATTTTTAAGTATTGGAGATTATTTTTCTTTTGAGTATAAGGTTAAATACTTAGAAGTCATTAAGATGATTATTTAAAATTATATAAATGTATACAGTTTTTAAGATAAATTTAAATTTAATTTATATTATAGCGATCTCGTGATTATGTTTCGCAACTTTTAATTTTTTAACAATATCAGTGTAAACATTAGGGTGTTCAATCGATTAACCGCCATTCGGTTATTCGGTTAATTTTGGTCGTTTAACTGTTCGAATAATTAAAAACTGTCTATTTTCAAATAACAAATAAACCGAATAATTTGTGTCGAATAACCGATTAACCGATATCTAGTTTTTTAGAGTTATAATTTAAAAATTGTTTGTGTTAAATTAAAATCTATATCACTTCTTTGGTTCTTAATAAAATACGATATGAAAAAAATATAATAAATTCTTAAACTGGTAACAA
>MINK01020422.1:0-17938 GCA_001735545.1 Phormia regina
AATTGAACTGTTAGGAAAAGTCGAAATCCATTTTTATTATTTTTTTTTTTTTTTTTTGAAAATTGTCGAGAAATCGACTTTTTTGCCACATAGTCGAAAAGTCTATAATAATCGAAAATAGTAGGAAAAAATCGTCAAGCCAGAAAAAATTTAAAAGTAGAAACGTTTTTGTTTTTCTAGTTACAAAAGTGTGGCAATTTAGTTATTAGCCATAATCTGGACATCAAATACATTAAGGTGAATTTAATAAGGCGTCTTTACATAATACCATAATAGTTTTAATAGTTTTTTTTTCGTCGAAAGTTGAAAATAGTCGGAAAAAAATGAAAAAGTCGAAAATATCGGAAAAATTGAAAAATGTCGAAAAATCTATTATTTAAGAATTAAAAAAAGTTTAAAAATCGAAAAGTCGACATTTTGTTCAAACTATAAAACCCTACAGAAAATGAGAATTTGAAATATTTTTTTTTTTTTTTTTTTTTTTTGGTAATAGATCTTTATCTCCTAAACTAATGAACGGATCAATTTGAAGTGTATGGAAGAGTTGTAGGGGAGGCCAGGGAAGCCAGAAAAATAATCTCGTAGTCACAATGTAATAATACAAAATATGCTACAGGATGTGAAATTTGAGCTTCAAAAATCATATCTTCTACAAATGAAGTCTGTTTTTAAAGATCCGTAAAGTTCTTGATAAAGTCTTGCAAAGTGCTAAGTTATCTCTTACATCTAAAAAGATATTTACGCTCGATTTTCTGCCTTGACTTAATTGTCTTTTCCAGGAATAAGTTACGAGATATATGAGATAATTTTTTTTTAATTTTCTATAATTTCTTATATATTCCAAAATAATTTTGTGTTATATCAAATCAGGCGCGGATCTAGCTCAAGCTTTTGGGGGAGGAAAGTAGAATGATTTTCACAACTATTTCTTTAAATTTAATGATTTAGTACAAATTTTCCATTAAGAGTTTTCATTTTGGGGGAGGAAATTTCCCTTTTTCCCACCCCGTGGATCCGCGCCTGTATCAAATTGTCTAGACGTTAAAAAGTATTCGAAGCCGGCACTCTGAAATTGGTAGGAAAAATGGCTATTTTTTACAAAAATTTAGTACAATTCTTTCACTTTTTTCTCAAGTTTGCCTTAATGAAAAATGTTTTCTGAAAGGTATCTTTACAGAGATTACTTCAAAATAGAAAATAATTCCAGAAACCCAAGCGATGAAGGTACACATTTTCTCGAATTACACTAACTTTATAGAAAGTTTTGACTTCAACCTATATTTCCTAAAACACTTCCTTCTTTGCTAAAAATATGTCGTTCCATTTTTAAACAGATTCAGGCATTATTTGGAATTTTGATTTAAACCTTCTACATAATTGGAGAATTTACAATGTGTACTATCGTCATATTGTCATAAGTCATACAATTTTTTAATAAATTAAAAATATTGTTATTACTTTTCTTTCGACATAATACCACAAATTGTGAATCCCCTAAATATTTTTATTAAAGCAGGCATTTGCTTACGAAATTTCCTTACGGAACCCTTGGGAGTAGCGCACCACCATTTGAGAACCTTTGGTATAAAGTATATGTCGATCTTTCAATCCTGTAAAAATTATTATTCTTAATTTTTAAATCATTTTCATAAGGAGCAATAAGTTATGAATCTTTTGTTAATTTAAGAGATAAAACTATAAATGTTTAAAATCATTAAAAACAAACAAAAACCTTAAGCTAAAACTATTTCGTGCTTCTACATAAAAAAGTAAAATATCACCACATTGGCAACACTTTTTAGTAAACATATTATAGCATAACAAAAACAAATATTTTCTTATTTCAATGCAATAGCATTTTATAGTTTAAAATGCTATGTAGCATAATGAATGTATTTTCAAAGTATCTCAATTCGTAAGGGGGTTTCCCTATTATTTCTATGAGCTGTATTTTAAACCCCTACTTATGAATGTATGTTATTCAAACTTGTCTCACCTTAAGGTGTCAAACTCATTTACATTTGAATAAATAATTTGTAAAACTAATGTTGTTATATTTGAAAATACTATGACGTCGGCACTTTTGTTGTCAATGACTTAGAAATATTGAACTTTAAATTTAAGAACTTTGGTAAATAATAAATAAGGAAATAGTTTTGTTATGGAGAAATTTTTGTATCGGTTGACAAATGCAATATCCGATTCAATATTTATAATTTTCAAAAATTTTTAGAGGTGAGAAAGTAGGTAAATTTGAAATTTATTTAATTTACATAACCAGAGCGTTAGTATTAAAAAAAATAATAATAATAAAATAAAAAAATAATAATAAAATAAAGAATAATATTAATAAATAACTTAACATAACATAACTTAACATTGTACTTATATTTAAGTGCTAAAATTTTGTTTTAAAATTTTTAGGACAATAATGAAAATATAGTTCTCTCTCTCTCTCTTATTTAACAATTTTATATTCCAAATATAAAATATTCAGTCATGTGCCCTATTAGCTACTTATCAATTAACCAACCTGCAAAGTCAAGTAAATTTTTCATTTGCAACCAAAACAGATAAGAATAACTCTATTCAAAAATTAGACATAATGAAACAAATAAAAGGAATAAACAAAATAATGTAAACAAAACAAACAAAATCTAAAAAAAACTCTACATATACAACACCACAAGTTATTACAGAACACCAGCACTCTAATCTCTACTCGTACTTGTTCAAAAACCTTTCATATAATTATACAACGTAAAATACAACGTAAAAAAAATAAATTTTAATAAATACTATTAATACGACACAAAGTTATAAGCCGGCAATATATTTACCTGTACAATGAGTACTTTCTTACATGTCATGTGTGCGAGAATGATACTAGTGTAAACATCACATAAAAATATACACACACTCCCGACCACTTCATGTGGTTTACACTCTACTAACAAGAGTAAACAACAACAACTACAAAAAAATACTCGCATATGAAAATATAAAATAAAACAAAAACACTGCTGTATGATGATGACGATCATAAAGTATACATTAACAACAATAACAACTATATAGTACTGCATGAAAATAGCAACAACAACAATAACAACAAAATTTACTGTAAATATGTACGATAAGAAATGAATGCGCGCTTATCAACATTTAACCAAAAAAAAATAACAAAAAACCAAAGATAACAAATCCTTATCTAATAAAATGTGGAAAAATAATAATAAAAAAAAAATATTATAATTGTAACGAACAATTAAGAGAGAAGAGAATAAAACACTTACACTATATAGGAGGGTAGTTTGATAAGGTATAACAGAAAAATACATCATTTAATGTTACATCAAAAAGAGTAGGTTATTTGTTCTATAAAAGATATTAACTTCGAAGAATTCGTCAGCTGGGAATTTATTTAAACAATTTGGAGTTTTTAGTGAAAATATTTTTAATCAATATTTTCGATTTTGAAAAATTATAAAAAATCTGGAAAAAATCAAATTTTAGACAAATAAAATTTTATGAAAAATTTTTATGATAAAAAATAAAAATCGACATTTTTGACATTTTCGAATTTTCATGATTTTTCAAAAACCACTAATATTGAATATTATAATTATATGCCAAGTTAGTTCAATAATCTGAATCACTGCCATTGTTGTTTAACTCTTCTGGGCATTGGTTCTATAAATTTTTGAAATTTTTCTATGGAAATTGCCTTCCATTTCTTTTTAACCTCTTCCTAAAGTTGATTTTTATTCCAAGATGTCTTCCCATCTGGCCCTCTCTTCAGTTCAACCCAAAGATTCTTAATAGGATTGAGATCCGGTGATTGTGAAGGCCATTCTAAAACAGATACATTGTTAGCACTCAGCCAAGATTTAATTAATTTTGAGGAGTGCTTAGGATCATTGTCCTGTTGAAAAGTCAATTCTGGTGGCATTTTGTTCTCCCCATAGTGTTGCATAATATCCTTCAAAATATCACGGTACATTTCCTTGTTCATTATTTCTGTTATCTGATAAAGAGGGCCAACAGCATGCCAAGAAAATACACCCCACACCATTATATTTCCTCCGCCGTGTTTTACAGTCTTTTTTGTATAACGATCATCTTTCCGATCATCTTTTCCGAAGATAGATATGGCTCCTTCTCTACTTGCACAAAATTATTATCTCCATAAAATTAAAAAATAAAAATTCTAATTTTCATTTTTTTTTTTTCAGATTTGTTTCCAAGATTTTATTAATAAGATATAGTCGACATAAAAACATAAAGAAAAAAGCGTGTAGGATGTTCACGTTTTTATTTGTAATATGTTTTAACAAAATATAATATAATTTAATAAATAAGTTTGAAATATATTTTCAATGTATAGTTTCATTGGGACAAAGTATAAGTACATTGAAAACAATGAACTGTTTACTGAAATGCATGGCATTACATTTTTTAAACATAACTGTACATACACTGAAAAAAGCCACCAATTAACAAAAAAAAATATGTAAGAAAATAATTTATTCAATTAAAAATTTGTTTGCGCCACTCACCAAAATAATTATATCTATTACTAAAAACTGTAAAAAACTAAACACAGGGAAACGTGACCAATTAATAAATTAATTAAATCAATCATGTAGATACTTAATTAAATTAAAATTATACTTAAATTTTATTTTTACTTGAATATATTTATTACATTTTTATACAAAATTAAACTACTATGGCAGTTGAGAAAAAAACTGTAGTAATTTTTTCTGTGTAGGGTCAAATGTAGAGCACAAATTCTTAAAAAACAATGAATTTTTTTCATTGTATTCAAGTACCTTTTTGGTTTAGTAAAAAATAAAACTGGGAGAAATAAAGGAATTTAAGGGATTGCGACAAAAAAACTTGCTATGAGAAAACCGCTATTATATTATCGCATTTATATTTTTCAAAAGGTAACCCAAAATGAGTTCTAAATCCAAATAGTAAGTAACTATTGGTGCATAGTGGTAGGAGCTTGACCTCTAAGTCATATCAAGTTATGCTATCGTACAACTTTAAAAAGATATATTGATAATTGTAGTTCAATAACAAAAAATAGAGATAAATCATTCTCAGATTATAGTGTCTCAATAATATTGCTGAAGTCATAGAAAAATAAGATCTATATTATCTGAGTTATAGCTTCAAGAACTTCTTTCTCCAAATATGAACGCTTTTTAAATATTTGTTGCTAAAACAAAAATTATGTTTGTATGAAAAAACTAACTACGATTTTCTTTATTTCACGTAATTTATGGTTATATCTCAAAACCACATTACAATTTCTAATACCATACCTTGTTCTCAAGTGAATCGTAGTCCAGCTAGGGCATTATTAATAGAATTAATAATAATAATAAGATCCCATGTTTGTGTTATTCGATACGTAGCTCAGTATTTTCCAAATATTTTTAAAACGTTTGCGCATGATAATGGAAAATTTACTGTAAACGGTTTTTATCCTATGCTAAAAACTCATAATCGATAACGCTCTTCGTATATTCATTCGATTTTTTGAAATTATCATTTGGAATCCAATTTTTTCGTCTACAAAATATTATAAAAAAATACTTTTTTGAATCATTATTTTTTTAACAATTAATCTAAAGGTCATCCTCCACTGTGCCAACAATCGTTAATAAATATTTTAAATAATATCAGTTAACGGAGATATGCGAAAATTTGATTTCATTATGTGGACGACGTCTTCCCTCTTAATATACGACGATATATTGAAAAATACCAACAATTTGTATTAAAAATATTTTGTAATTTAATTCCCTAAATTAGTGAAATACTTTTCAAATTACCCTCGCACAACAGAGCACTCGTCCATTCACATGCAAACATACACACACTCGATTAGCTAGATAATAAGATGTCATTGTATGAGTAGTGTTAAAGTGTGTACGTTTAGGGAGCAAAATTAGTGCATGAAATATTTATATGACAAAAAGGTAGAGTTTATTTAGAGAGTTCAGTGTTTTTTTTATATATATATATATTTTATCGATATATGATTGTATGTTTGTCTGTCGGTTCATAAAGTAAAATGAGGAACAAATTACCTACGAGTACTTTATGTTAGTTTCAATTGAAACGGAGCGCGGTAACGGTTAATATTTTCGTATACTAATGTACTCGTGAGTAAAGTGACAGTGGAATGGTCAATTCTTTGTTCTAATTTTGTTGTTTTTTTTTTTAATTATAAATATTAATTAAGTAAAAATTACTTAAGTGATCTTGTGGATAATTAAGTGATTTAAATAAAAAAGAAAAAACAAAATAATAAAAATAAAATTTAAATAACAAAACAAAACTTAAACAGTAAAAAATTTTAAAACGAAATTTAAATTTAAAATTAAAAAATATATACGAGAATTATATAAAATATTTTAATTAAAACAAATATAATTGTGTTCGTTAAAGCTAAAATTTTATTTAAAAAAAATATTGCGAAATTCATTTCAAAAAAAGTCATTTATAAAAAAAACGTGTTCATCTATTGTATAAAAAAGATTAACAATATTTAAACAAAATAAAGAGAAATGTTCTTAAGAAAAGGGTGTCAATAAAAACTGTGTTAATTTAAAGGCAAGTGAAAATATGAAATTTTTTTAATTACATTTTTATAATTGTTAAATAATTAAAATAAGTTTTGTGTTTCCTAAAAATAAAATACAAAAATTCTTGGAATTATTATATAAATTTACATAAGCAAACTGACATAAGAAACGGACAAAGCTAAATTAATTAGGACGTCTATTCTTATTCAATTATAATAACAAATAGTAAAGCCAGAGCTATATACTTTAGCAACATAAAAGAATGATTTCAAATACACAACGGGATTCCAAATTTTCCCAATTGCATTGACATCTTTACATAAAAAAAGAAGAAAAATACATTGAAAATGATTAAATTTCTTTCGTTATATTCACAAACTAATAGAAATTCACTAAATGAATTAAATCCAAATTGTATTAAGTTTTCTTTTAACAATTTTAATTAATTTCGGATACAAAATTTCCTTTACCCCTGATCACATTAAATACAATTTTTTTTTCTCAACTACAAACCCAACAAATTTAATCAAATGTATACCAAATGTTTTGCATGCCTGCAGAGAGACAATTAATTTTAGCCTGGAATACTAAAGGATTTTACTTTCATATATATAAAAAGAAAACCAAATTGTTACACAGTAATAACACAAAACTTAATTAAGACTTAAAGAGCCACCTGCTGGGCTGCAAAATATATGAGTAGCAGCAAACAGCATACGTTACCATAGCAGCAATGACCCTAGACACAATTTACTAGCATAGAAAAAAAAGGACACACACACATATATACAAAGAAATATATATTTAAACCAGAATAAGTTTCTAACAGTAAATAAAAATAAACTTTACAATATAAAAATAAAACCAAACAAAGATAAATTTATATAGAGAAAAAATAGATTTTATATAAAAGATACCCCAATAACCAATATATCCAATATAAAAAAAATGTATATGAAAAAAAAAACACAAAAAGATAAATACAATTTGCAAGGTGACAACATAAACAAAAGACAACAAAAACAAATACAGATAAATAGAAGAAGAAAGAAAAAAATTGGCACAAAATAACAAGTAAAACAATGAAACAACATTGACATGAAAACAAATTTCGTAAAAAAATCAGAGAAAATAATCTAAAGAAAAAAAACTTTAGTTACAAAGCAAATATTTTGTTGTCAGAGAGACACCTTTAGTAATCATGTAACTGTGTTAGTTAACTATTATTTTGTAACATCTATACCAATATACAGACCTCTATGAGAAATACCTTAACAAAGACATATACAAATACATACCCATTCGCAAAAACATTGAATTTATATCAAATAATATTAAAAGGATATCATAGCAAAAGCTTTAGCAATACATAGATACTTATGTATATTTCTACACATACAAAGAATATCAGTATCTTTTATCTTTTCATGATGATGTTCACATCAACATCATTCAATATTGTATATTAATAAATACACATATTTTCATACTTTAGCTTAGATACAGTGAGAAACAAAATTGGTAATTTATACACAGATAGAGATTTAATAATAATTTATTTCGCAAGAGCAATTCTCTATATTTGCCTCAGTGTCATGGAAAAGTTTTATTTTTAAAATCAGCCAAACGTGAGGTGTAATAATAATTTTTAAAAACTTTAGAAATTTAATGATTTAAAATAATTATTTTTTTTTTAATTTGCAAGACTACAAATTTACTAATATATTTAAGATAAAAAAATCATGACGATATTAAAAAGTAAACGTTGAATTTGGTATGTAAACTTGCTGGGCTGCACCGAATCTTTAATACTCTTCACCATGGAATAAAATTTAGTTTTATAAAAATTATAAGATCAACACTGTTAATCATTATATTACTGCAATTGCTAACTAAACTGCTTGTCTACACAAAACACAACAACAATACTTAATACAGGCACGGATCCAGCTCAAACTTTTGGGGGAGGAAAATAGAATGATTTTTACACCTATTTTCCCAAATTTTAAGATTTAGTTTCATTAAAAGTTTTCATTTTGAGGAGGGAAATTTCCCTTTTTCCCTCCCAGTGGATACGGGCCTGACTTAATATAAATATTTTTTTTTTTTTGTTTTTGGTCTATACCTCGTTTTTGGTCAAAATATCGAATTTTTATAGAAATATTTATGACTAACCTATTCAAAAGCGAAACCCGTAGCTTATATAGTAACTTCAAAAAGTCTAAAAATGCTTTTTGACCGATATCTTGGAAACTAATGAACTATTTTTTTGAAAAAAATTAAGAAAAATCTTTAATTTTTCATGAAACAAGATTTTTAGCCTAGAAAATTCGACAACAAATATGATTTTTAGGAGTATCTTCGGTTTTTTTTTCAGATATCTCAGTTATTTATCAAACCGATTTTGCTCTTTATTATTAGCGTTCTTGCAGAGAATATTCCCTACAGTTTGCTTTATAAAAAATATATATCCGATAACTGGGGCATTCTAAAAACTGATTTCAACAGACAAACGGACATTTTCCAGAATATATATCGTCCATTTATTGATAGATTTTTAAAAAACGACAATTTTTTATTGTAGAAATTGCAAACGAAATGACAAACTTATATGACTGAGATAATTTTAGGTTCGTTATGATAAAATATAAAAAAACGCTACGGCTACTTAAGTACATGATAAGTAGACAAATTTAAAGTTTTCTTTTTCAAATTGAATTAAAACTTATTTGCATATAGTTCAACTTAAACTATTTTTATTAGAAGGCTTCTCGAAGACTAGTATTTTAAAATAAACCTTTTTTTGATGTTTGGGATCCTTTGTTATATAATAATTATTTCCGTACAAAATTAATGATTTTTTTTCTGATTAAAATTCATAAGGTCTATGATTTTTAATCACTGCTACACACAGAGAAATAAAAGTAGTTATTTATTTCTTTACATAATAAAATGGTCACGATAATCATAAAATAATTTATTGAATTTTTTCTTTCATATACAAATTATAGAATATAATGAACCAATATGCTAAAACATTATGATATATTATGATTCGATTTTATCATAATATGATTCAGTCTTACTATATAAAAGCAAAACATTAACTATAAAATATTTATTAATTAAATAATTGGAATACAATTACAAATTACCTCCTAAATCCAAGCGAGTAAACAAACCAAAGTTTCTGGTGGGAATTGAACCCACAAAACAATTTGAGGATCAAAATTTTCTTTAAAAAAATATTTATTTTCCCAAGACGAAATATGTTTAAAAACCAAACAAATTATATTTTTTTCAACCATGGTATGTTTAATTGAAAAATTTATACAAATATATGTTAAACATATAAATAATTTTGCGATCGTAAATTGCCTTGTAGTCTCAGTTTGGCGGTACCAAAGCAGAGTTTGTGGACGGTAATTAGTCAGTAGAATGAAATTTACTCTGCCGCTACACACTTTATCAACATTCGTGGTATCTTATCCATTTGGGTTTCGTTGAAACATAAACAAGACGCCCGCCTTGTACTGGGTGCAATATTGAGGGACTCAGTTAGCAGCTCCAGGCATTGGGGCAAGTTGAACCTAACGTAGTAAACGCTGTTAAAGATGTAATCCGACATCTGGATCGAAGGACCATAAACAATTTTGCAGAATGGAATACGTAATACTGTGCTGCTAAACACTTTATCAGCATTCGTGGTGTCTTATCCATTTGGGTTTCGTTGAAACCAAAACAACATATATTTTTATTTTGAACATTTTAAATATAGTTACATCTTTTCATTGTTGACATATTTAATTTTTGATCAAATTAAATTATAATATGTTTTACTCAACCATATCAAAATATTTAAACATAAGTATTATTGAATGAACAACAATTGAATTTAATTAAAATTAGTTTCTGAGTATGTCTCCCAATATAATAATGTTGATGCAATCATATTAATTTTTTTGCATGTGGAAAACTGAAGATGAATTATGAAAAAAGAAAATGAAATATTATTTTTGCAAAATTCAGCTCAATTTTGTTTTGGTAACTTAAAATATGCTAAACACAATACTTATCATTTATTAAACGTATCACTCTAATAAACATATTTTTATTAACCTAAAAAAGTTCAAAATTGTCTAATACTGTGTAGATTTTTAGTTCAGCCAAATCCATAGATGTTTTCTCAATACATATAATTGAGCAAGGTTGCATCAAACATAACATAGTACGGCAAACTGATTATGGCTGTAATAATCAAATATACGTTTCCGCAAACATGTGCTATTCTTTATAATTATTCTTGAATTGAGAGTTTTTCTAAGTCGTGTCTACATTCTTTGGTTGAGCTGTTGGTAACAATCGCTGGTAATTAGAGTTGATTTAAATATTTTGTCCCTATTAGAACCCACATTTAGAAAAATACATAATGAAAAATGTTAAGAAGTTAGTGTAAACATTTTTGTTTTATTATGTTCTAAAAATGCACTTTTGTTTCTCACTGTTTAATTCCCAAAACATCATCAAATACTGTTGTTCTCTAGAAATATGAACAACGCACATCTTTACAAAAGACGTCCAATAAGGCTACCGTAAGTGTATGAACAGGAGATGGTTAAAATAAGAAAAAAAGGATAGATTTAGCCATAGATTATTGAGATAGTTATGAAGCTTAAAAATTTAAAAAAATTACTCAAAAAGCACACGTACTACAATTGTTTTTATTTTCAATGAAATTTTTTACTAACACATTCTTAGACTTAGGTTTTATGACAATTGAAAGCCGAACTTCATATCTATTTTATAATGTATGGCTGTAATAATTCATTAAATAATGACATATAACTTTTTTATCTAATTGAAATTATAAGATAAATTTAAAATAATTTTTTTATAAATTAATTTAAACACCTCATTTCTATTTACTCTTTATTGTTGATAGTAAAACTGTTAAACTAGCATTAGAAGCAGCTTATGTGTGTTAATGTCTACGTTTACGTGTATGTGTTTATATATTTGTTTTCTAAAAAACAATAGTGTTGTACACAAATACATATTACAACAACGATAGCAGCACTAAGATAAAAAAAAAACTACTAACAACGTTTCTAATTTTGAGTATCTTTAGTGTAAGATTTTCTAAAAAGCTTGCTTTGTTTACTGTCACTACTACTACTACTGTAACAACTGCTGATTGCTCTTTTTTTTCCATACAAACATACACAACAGGATCTATCTATCACATCTTACTCACATACAAATACACATTAATAGATTCTATGGTAAAGAAAAACTGCAACCTAGAGACGACAATATTTTTCCAAGTATTGAATGAACATTAGTAGTCCTAGTGTTGTGCTACGCGTTACATTGTCACGTCAATAATTTGACACATCTTCTTTTGCTCCTGTTTCTGGATACGGTCGGCTTTATCTTAAAAATTAGTTTTTTTTTTGTGTTTTTGTTTTATTTTTACTGACAAGTTGCAACAAGGAGATACAATTTTATACTTGATTATAACAACAAAGTTTTGCAAAATTAATAAATT
Source organism: Phormia regina (assembly GCA_001735545.1). Taxonomy (NCBI): domain Eukaryota; kingdom Metazoa; phylum Arthropoda; class Insecta; order Diptera; family Calliphoridae; genus Phormia; species Phormia regina. The sequence continues at coordinate 12,154 of MINK01020422.1, forward strand.
TTGTTAAAGTAATTTTTGAAAAGATGGTTTTTGCCATTAATGTTAACAAATAACTAGTGTCTAAGGTGATGTGAAAATGACTAAAGAACTTTTTAATCATTTTTAAATAAAAGAATTTCAAAAAAAAGTTTTAAATTTGTTAAAAATAAAAGAAAAAAGTTTTCAATGGAAAATTAAATTGAAATTTTGGTTATTATTTTGTGTAACGAAAAAAAGAAAATTTCAAAATAAAAAAAAAAAGAAAATGAGAATTTTAATTATTTTAAAATGATTTTTAAAAGCTAAAATTTTTGTTAGTATTAAAACCATTATGATGGTATTTAAATTACAAAAAAAATTGTTCTGTTCTGTATATAAAAAAATATTGCTTTTGTATTGATTTAAACAAGATTTAACCTATTTTATTAGATTTTCATTTAAAACAGTTCTCACTTAATAATATAACAATTAATTTTATTTTTATATTACAAATCATAATGAGTACATAGTTTTGTTTTAATGATTTATATACTATTCATTTGTCTATGTCTAAGTATGTAGTTATAATGTATTGTATCTAGGTAACTATAAATATATTATGTTTGTGTATGTGTTTGTATATGCGTTTAATTATTATTGTAACTACCTTTAGATGTATTGAAGTACATACATTTAACTCGTTGTCAACTAATTAGTTAAATTGAAATCGAATTATTTGTTGTCTCACTTGAATTAACCACATACTCGTTCAGCTTAATTATCAGTCAGTATATGAACATAAACTTAAACGTATACACTTATACTAATACATATACAAAATAATGACATGCACACATACATATACTCCCACACATATACAGTTTATGGTCTTTAGTACTCCATACATTTTGCGGTATATTAATGTCTACTAAAGTACAACATTTAACCGAAATATGTACAAAAAAATAAAATAATAATAATGAGGACTATTTGCTGGCTAAGGACGACTAAAAACATTAAAAAAAATAATAAGAAAAATCCTGAGACCTGTCCCTAAATCCTGTACCAATACTTAGTATATATTTTTTATAATTTATTTTTTATAAAATCGTAGATTATAATATATGATTTTTATTGCCTACTTATAGGGTATTTCAAAACCATTTAAGCTTGTGTTTATTTACTTTCACTTGAAAAGGTAAATGTATATTCGCGTTTTATTGTCTGTATGTTTTGGTATTAATGGCAACTTTAATTAATTATAATTACACTCAAAATTATTTGTTAATTAACAATTATGATAAATGAAACATTTTAGTTTTATGCTATGAAAAACAATACAAATTCAAGAGGTAAAATAGTTATAAACAGAAAAAATAAATGGTTATTTATAGTTTTTTAAAATATTTAAATTAATTAACATATATTTAATGCCATTTAAATAGTTTTTAATGAAAATTAATAAAATAAATATAATTATGTATTAATTTACTGTTAGAGAAACACAAGTATGCATATTTAAAAATTAAAAAAAACTTACACAAATACAAGTAAGATAAATATAAACGACAAGGCCCTACTTTGTAATACCCTACACTATGCACATTAAAGTTAGGAACGAAAAACTCATATTCAGGGCAGACTAAGACTAAGATAAAATAATGAACCAATCAAAAACAATTACAATTGGCTTCATACTTGGTGTGTTTAAATTATGTTATAAATCAAAATCTAGTTTAATTAGTTACAAAGTTTACATTGCATCCATTCAGAAAGTAATTCTAAGCCGATTTATAAAACTGGGACTTAATATATTTTTTGTTATAACAAACATCGGACAAACACAATATAAAAAAATTATTTAACTTTGAGAAAAAAAAAAATGTTATTAGGACCCAAATAAAATTTAATCGAGTAGATTTATTCCAATGCAGTTCTGGAGCAATATAGATAAACTTATCTTAAGGTTAACAAATTAAAATAAACATCTACAGTCTCGTACTACAATATCAAAAATTTCAGTGCGGAGAAAACTTATTTTAGAAATTTACTTTCTTTTTCAAATAAATGATGCGACGCAGAATATATTTGTTGTAACATACGGAGGTCCCAGCATAAACTTTTCGGTTTTCAGTAATGGAAACTACTTATTAAAGTACTTTCTTGGTAATGAGACATCATTATTATTTACATTCTCTAGATTATATAAATAAATACTCAATAATATAATAGCAGAATAAGTAAGAATTCCATAGATCAGTTGGCTAGAGCGTAGGATTAGAAACCAGAAGGTCGCTGGTTCAACATCATTCTGATGCTGAAGTTTTCTTTTAACAAAATATCTAAAAATAAATTTTATTCTGAAATAAGTTTTGTAACTTTAAAAATTAAATGAGGGGTGGTGTACTGCATAAGACGTTAGTCAATAAAAGTGGATAGTTAATATAGTAGTACCAAGTTCAAATAGATCTTCTGTTGATCTAGTTATTTTTGAAAAATATGACAATCATGTTGACTTGTTGTGAGTTTGATCACAATGAGGGAGAAAAAAATGTGTATACGTGCTAAAATTATTAAACAATTTCAAAGGAATCCAAAATTGTCCTGCAAATAATAGGTCAAAGTATCAGGAGAATTCGACCATTGAAAGGGAACATAAAAGCATTATGAAAACTCATCTGATAGAAAAGCACCTCTGTTAGCTTAGTTCTCTGGCTATTTGGTGCGAAAAGTTAATGCTAATGCAGAATTGAAAACGTTCAAGATTGGAATGCTGCAAAAAATAATTAGAAGCCAATAATAGGGCACGAAAATTAAAATCAAATTTCACTCAAAAATTCTCATGTTGTAAAATGCACGATGAACCTTATGTTCTGATAGATTTTTTTGTAGCTTCCTGATCAAAATTTTATGTAAGTGATACAGTTGACGTAAAAGAAACTAGATATTTGTTACATGTGGTCTATAAATACCGAAAAAATAAAAAAAGAATGTTTGCAAAAATATTTTTCCTTCATAAGACAGCACAATGGGTCTATATATTTTTAGTCCGATTTATTATCATGTTGCTATTTAAGAAAGCTTTGGAGAGGTACCAAGAGAGGTCAATTGTCTAAATTATCTGGAGCTAAGACCAGTGGAGAGATATGGGACTTTTTTGGCAAGAGGATTGAAGAGGAGCAAAGAGGTGTTCCAAAATGTTGAACATTTTAAAAGCAGACGGGCCAAAAGAGAGGCTGAAACAATCATCAATTTTGAATTCTTATTGATTTTTTTTTTGGAATTTTAAGAGTAAATTTGAATTTTACCTGAAATTTAAATTTGTTGTGAAATTTAAAATTTTTAGAAAAAATTTGGATCTTAAGTGAAATTTTGAATTTTTAGTGAAATTTTGAATTTTTAGTGAAATTTTGAATTTTTAGAGAAAAATTGGATTCAAAGTGAATTTAGTGTTTTTTTTTTTTTTATTAGGGAATGGTCTTTTATTGAGGAGTTCAGATTATTGGTCTCATTCCGTAGAAATATGAAAATCTATTAATCTAAGCTACTAATAATGAAAAACATAATGTCTAAACAAATTAGAACTTTTTTTAATTTTTTTTCAAAGCTTTGAGACACTTTGAAAATTCTTCTTTTTTATCAGACTTTGTATTTCAATGTTTTGAAGAGGATAAGACCGGGTACTTAAACACTTTCGCAAAAAAGGGGTCACATATTTGGTACTTTTTGGATTTTTTATTACTACAAAATATAATATGCAAAATATAAAATAATAGGACATAAATTTGGTTTGAAAGTATATTTAAATGTGTTATTAATGTTTTCTTTGTCTAATTATTTTAAGAAATTAATTAAGAAATTAAAATAAATTTTTCACTTCTTTTCTTTTCAGATAATTTAAATAAATATTACAAATTAGTGAAAATTACACAGAAAGAAAAATAAAATTGTTTAAATTTATTTCACAAATATTGAAATCAATTACAAAACCCCCAAATAAATGTGAATGTGTGTGTGAAATTAAACAAATAAAAGAAGCTTTTAAAAATAAATCTAAAATTTATAAAACTGTGATAAAAATAAAATACAAATCTCTTAAAGAAGAAAACAGAAATTTAATAAATAAAATTACAAAAAAAGTTTCAAAACCAAATAAAAAAATTAGTCAAATTTTATACATAAATTAAAACCAAAAACAAGTAAAGTTTTTTTTATAAAACCAAAAATATTTACATTGTCAAATAATAAAAAAAAAATAACAAAACTAAAAATGTTACAATCCCTAAAGTTGCGCACGGACAAACTTATGGATGCTACAAATAATAGTGTGGATAACCACAATAACAACACAAATAATCTAGTTGCAACAACGCCGCCAACAACAACAAATCCTCTTTTAACAACTTTGGCAACATCAACGACTTTATTAACGCCCGCTGTACAAGCAACAACTGTTAACTTAGTTAGAGAAACATTAGCAACACCTGTTGCTGCTGCTTTACATGCAAATGGTCTAAGTGTTTATAACAACAACAACAATAATAACAATAGTAATCATATAGTAAACAATAATAACAATAGCAACAATAATAATCATTTAAATAATATACATCACCTGCAACAGTATCAAGCCAAATATTTAGAATCTGCCAATGCTGCAACAGCTGCCTCTGCTGCTGTCAATGTAACATCAACATCAAAAACTTTTCATCCTTATTTGCGTCCACTATCAAAAACTTCATCACCACCATTGTTGATAGCATCAACAAATTCCACTTCGCCTTTGTTATCTGCAACAACAAAAACAACTAGTACAACATTGTTTCAAACACTATTACAAAACCAAATAAATTCCACCATTGTTGCAACAACAGCTGCACTAGCAACAACAACAGCAACAATTGCAGCTAATACTTTAGCCACAACAGCATCAAGTGGATTATTAACTTTGCCAACAACAGCAACATCAACAACAACACTACCACCACCAACATCAGCACAATCATCTGTAATAGCAACTTCATTAGCCAACAATAACAACACCAACAGCAACATGGAAAACCAATCCTCACAAATTAATCCGTAAGTTTTATTCACTTTTTCTTTTTTTTTTCGCATTTAATTTTGTTTTTGTTCTTGTTGTGTAAAGTTTAAATCATTATTTTAAACATAGTTTTTTGTGTGTCCCCCCGCCCCTGCCTGTTGCATGTAACGTGGCTGAGCGGAATTTAAATAAATATTTTTATTATAATTTTTTTTATATAAAACTATTGAGAAAAACTTTTGTTGGACGAACAAAAATAAATAAATAAATTCATTTCGTTTGTAGTGTCAGGATATTGCAAAAGTTTCTTTTTTATGATATAAGTTGCTGCTACTTTTTTTTTAATATTGTCTTTTTTTTTGAAATGGAAGTATTTGACCACGCCTATTTATTTATTTAAAGAGTAATTTTAAGGAGGAACTTTTAAATAAATTAAATAAAAGAAAAATTAAATTAAATTTCTTTGTTTATAAATGAATTCCAAAGAAGTTCTTTTATTAGAGAAAAAATATTTTCGAACTACCTGAAACCCTTGATTTACACGGTTTGTTGGGATCGGAGAAAGTACGTATAAATTTGAGACCTAAAAATCGCGTTTAATTAAAACACATTAAAATATTTATTTTATAGATTTTCTATATATGAACACATGCGACCTTTAGTAACGATTTTCATACCATCATTTATTAATAAATTTAAAATGTGATGGAAATTCGTCATTTAGCACATACACTGGAGCATATTCCTATAAACGCACACTACTTTTTTTTTAAAAAAAAGGTA